>PQWD01007753.1:0-85761 GCA_019425675.1 Leucinodes orbonalis | reverse complement strand
CAAACGAGTATGTTTATACATTGCTGGAAATTTTATATATAATAATTTTTTTTATATATTTACAACTTCTCTACGTGAATAACTAGTGCTTTGCGGGTCAAACAGTTAATCATAATAATATTATAAAGGCGACAGTTTCTGATTGTGTTAGTGTGTAAGGAACACAACGATTTTTTCTTACTTACGTTTTACTGTCAGAAAATATCCTATACTGCGGACAACACCGCAGGGCACAAATAGCTTATATAGCATGGCAAATGAAGAGGGCTCAAAACAGTCCCCTTCTTGTAATTAAACTTATAAAAATAAACAATCATACCAGCCCTGGTATCAGAGTTTTCCAACCATCTGACGACTTTTGGTATCTCAATGGTAAAAAAAACTCAGAGAGACTTTGCACTGTGTATGTTCCCTGTGGCATTCGAACTCCAAACCCCCGGATTGGACAGCGATGTTACCTTTTTAAGATTAAACCATTTGACCGCCAATGACGCCTTAAGGCGCCAGACAATAGAATTTCTATTGCGTCTGGATTCCAGGTGTTTAATAGGTCAAAGCAAGAAGATCAGTAAATAAGGAGTATTTAGAGATCTTCTTGCCTAAAACCGAAGAAAATTAACTAAAAACCAGCGCTGATGACGATGATAAGAAGTTTGTCACCTGTGCCGTCAACTGAGTTGCTTCCTATTGCTAGCATTGCTAAATATGCCTACTGTTATAATCCAATCGATGTTACAAATATATTATGAGTACTTTGTGCGATTTTTACCAGTATGTTTAAAGACATTGTAGACTCAATCATCTGATTAGGGGCAAGTTAAGGCCGGGACTGGGACCGGTACCAAATCGAAGACGAGACGAGCGGATAGAAGATTTTTTTATGTCAGAAATGAACGAGACGGTTATTGCGCACATCTAGTGGTAAGTGATACACGTCACCATGACAGGAGCAATGTTGAAGGAAATTAATTACAGTAGATTGTCAACATCAACACTGATCTGCGATGTAACCCGAGATGACAGATCAGGTCAGGTCTCTTTTACCGAGTTATTTTACTAGCTACAGTGCGCTCATCCCGAAACACAGAAGTGCAAATCACTCCTAGTCCACTGGATGATATCTGGCACTGCGGTTTTACCTACCTAGACGACTCAGTACCGATTCTACCACGTAGGAGATTTTTTATAAACAACCAATAAATGGAGAGAGTGGAGTCCTGGCCTATTGGATGGCATGGCATGGATTGGCATCCGGCTATCCGAGGCACTTTGCTATAAGCTGGAGTTAATGTTCGGTAAGCCGTATAGGGTGGCTAGGGGATTGGCTGACTTCTCGCACAACCTTTGAATATCTTCACAGGCGTGGTTTCCTCACAATATCTTCCTTTACCGAAAGAGCTTCGGATTTCGAAAATTTTAAAAGACATTGATACGTGGTGGGATTTGAACCTGCATCCAATTAGCCAGCGACGATTAATATATAAATAGAAATCAATATCGGCTGATAAAGAAGAACACCAGGCAAGAGAAACCATTAGCCAAGCAGATACTCGTACATCTTTAACATATGCTGCAAAAGTGTAGGAAATACTGCAGCCGGTATTTTAGCTGAAACTAATAAGGGGTGGTGAGGGACCTTATAGCGAAATTAATAATAACAACTAGGAAACAATGTAGGTCCAAAGTCCAAACATAAGTACCTACAAAACATTGTAAGTCCAAATACAAGTATCTACCTACAAAACAAGTAAGTCCGAAGTCCAAACACAAGTACCTACAAAACAATGTAGTCCAAAGTCCAAACACAAGTACTATAAAACATGTAAGTCCAAAGTCCAAATATTTGAAACGATTTTATGATACGCAGAAAAAAAGACGACAGCTTTTTATCACATTGTTATGAAACATTTGGCAAAAATTTTCCCAAATAGACACGGTTATTGCCGTTTGCAATGATGTAGAGATATAAATAAATGCAGAGCAGACACAACAATGTCCAGCCGTGTGATCTCGGTTTGTCGGCGAAATGTTTGTTCCTGTGATATTACGAGTATCATAGAATCAAAGATGGGTTTGGCCTTGGTAAAGTGCGTTATGAATGCCATTAAAACATAAATTGAATGACTTTGATATATCTCAAAAGGTATTAATAACATAATTAATACGTTGAATCTCTGCTTAATCATTAACCTATTGCAGTCCAATGCTGGACATGGGTCCCCCCCGTTTTGCACCAGATATACTGGTTCTCGCTTTCCTCATTCAGCTCATTTCCTCATTCCCTTCATTCGAAAACTACAAATAAAACACTTCATATTTTGTCACTGTAACAATTATGATTAAAGGCGTATATCTTTTTTAAAATATGCAATTTTCCACTATCCTTATTTTGCATAATGATTCCTATTAATTTTCACGGAAAATATTTATTTTACAATAATATTTTTTTTTTCGAAGCTCTCCCTTTTTGATACAAGTTAACACACTTAAGCACTACTTTAGGCGTCTTAGTGTGATAGAGGGCTAATGCTGTAAGCCCTCACCTTTAAGATATTCACTTCTGGCCTTTTCGTCGTCTATTCCTAGACTCGCCTCTCCTTGATTATCACTCACGGTCAGTGATTGGTAGACAATCAGGTTTGGATTTCGGCTGAAATGTAATATTGGTACACGTCTAGTTGAATCTAATGAACTTGTTTCATTATTAATTAGCTGAATAGATCCAATTTATTCTGCTGTTTATGTGTTACGGGCAGTGTTGTGAGCCTGCATTATTTAATTTAAAGAAGCTTTAGTTTACAAAATAATAACTTTCTGTTTTTTTTATATAGATATTTTAGGACTGACGCTACTTTGTGTACTATCGTGAGAAGCTCGAGTACACCACAAACAAGAAAATTTTGTTAATTAATTCCAGAGTGGTTTAGCTCCCAAAATTGTGAGAAAAACGTATTTCAGTAGGCAAATAGAGTATAATACATTGCGAATCTTAGTCTCTTTATGGGACTTTCTTGGAACCCTTCTGTGCTGAATCGAATCCAATCTAAGGATCTAGTGAAGTTTTATGTATATTCTACTAGATTTTAAAGAAATTAATTTTACTACTAGCCATCTAGCCACTTCGATTTTGCTAGAATATTCTTTGTAAGTATCTCCCAATCTGCGGTTGCGACCACTCCAGAAGCCGTATTGCTGTCGATTTTGATATATTCATGATCAATTTATGTCAATATATTAATGTTGTCTGTTGTTAAATAGAAATTTCGTCAATTATTGAAGTGTCAATGTAAATTTTACATTATTACAGGTATCGCGTCTTTCTCATTCTCTTCTGATTTCTGCAGAATACCAGTAATGACCGTGACGTCACTCTTAATTGCATCACAACACCAGAAGATCATGTTGTTGTGTGTGATGTAATAAAAATAGGACCATTTTAGTGTCTAACAAATTTTTGATAGTTTAATATTTTTGGTGCTAGATAAATTATTGTTTTCTATTCTTTTATAAACTGTTCTTCATTTCATTTTCGACGATAAATCCCTGTTGGTCCCGGTTGTCAATAAGGTAGTCATTACATAAAGCCTCATCAGAGGCTGTAAAATGGTTTAGAAACTAATTAATTTGAATACAAGAAGATATTGTTATCATTCTATTAGTTTTTTTCTTAAGGATTTTTCCTATTTCTTTCAACAAAATAGTAAAAATAGGTTTTTAGTTTTGTTAACTGTATCTTTATCGGAGTATTCGACTAAAAATTTGGGGTTAAAATACGACCGCGTCGTCACGTAGGCAAATATGGGTGTGCAGCATTTTGCGTCTGTGACGTATCATTGCGCGCGTCTTGTAATTAGGACGTGAGACGACACAGATCCGGGCATCTGCAAAATGTTCCATGCCAAATTATAGTTGTTATGAACACATTGCTTCCTATGTACCGGTTTGAAACAAGACAGTTTTAATGCACCAAGCAATGTGCATCAATCATCCCAATCGTGTTGTCTAGTAGAATATTCCAATACTGAAAAGACCTTGCTCGTAGCCACTCTACACCAGACAGTACTATGCTCTAGTGAAGAAAATGAAAGTTATATAATATGCAACTACATTATCAAGAATTTTCGAGAATTTCAACAAGTATTTATGATTGCAAACAGGAACGAGACAGTTCTCACAACAAACCAAGCAGTGATAAACTTAACATAATTTTTAGAATTCTTGAAACTACACAAGATATCCTTCGTCACAAACATTATTTTGTGTACAAAATTACTTGTAAGCCGACATTGTAAGGTACAAATAATGGGACTTTATTTAAATGCAGATAGTAACCCCATACGATAACAATAAAGTTGTTATTCAAACCGAAGGAGGCAGACATTTGAGTGTTTGTCGTATTTTATCGTTCGTCAGTCAGTGCCAGGTGTCTCTATTTTATTTTGAGAGCAAAATTTGCTGCATACGTGATTGTGTCTGATCTATAACCATTAAAAAATCATGCGTTTTGATAACATGCATGTTGTATTGTATGCACATAATTATTTATTGAAACCAAAAAATATTTTCAAACATTCGAAAGAAAGGGTTTGGATTTTTGAAAAAACAATCAAGTATAATAAAATTTAAAGTTCAAATTATTTTCTCAGTGTTTTAGGTACTGCTATAAACAGTTTTATTGGCCACCAGTAAGTTGGCAAGACATTGATGTTTCATATAAAATTGGACCCTCAAATTACATTTGATAACTACCAGCTGCAGAAAGTTCGGCATTCGCAACTGCCGGGTCGCCTACGTCACACAAGTGATGCGAGTCCATGAGCTGGGACGCGTAGGCTGATTTTTTTAAACTTTGGCTGACGGCCAGTATTTTTGACGGTCTTTGTCAATGTTGGATTTATTAATACATTGCATTGTTGCTCTGGCGAGGTTGGCTTCTGCGTATGGCGCTTCCTTCACTTCTTTCTGTCAAATTTATGTTTGGCGACCTTGTACCTTACTAAACTGCCGGGAGAGTTGATTTATTAATTGCAGAGGACAAAAAAGTTGGTTGCTTGTACGTAACTAACGGAGAAAACGTATAAGACCACAATATCATGCCCTGTTCTATTTGTCCTTCCGTTTTTGTTGTTTGTTTTGACTGTAATAACAGTTCTCCAGAAGAGTGACACATTTACCTATATATTGGTATCTCCATCGTACCGAATTAGTATACGTTAAAGCAACAATAATCTATAAACATAATTTAACAAAAATTATAAGAAAATACATTTAAATCTAGCCATAGTGTTATACCCAATTATATTTTTATAAAAAATAATAAATGGTATAAAAAGTTTATTAGTAGGATTTTTGAATTTTTTTTAAGACTGTATTGACATAGAGAGGTTGTGCAGAATAGAGACTTCTGTGAGGTAGAAATTTCTAGTTTCAAGACTGATTAGAACTATTCGCACAAATAGAAACTAATTGATTAGAAAAAAAAAACTATTTAACGACATTATCGATTCTCCGCATTAGATTCTAGAAAAAGAAACAAAGACCATATTGTATGCAAGCCCTTATTTAGACAAAGCGTCGGCACGTGTGCTTGCCTGTGCTAATATTTCTATTGTTATCGAAGCGCAACCAGACGAAATGTGTCGGAGATAGCTGTGTCATTCGGTGTTACGTAACGTCGTCTGGTATTTGAAAAATTTAATTATTGGTTGTTGTAGTGAGCCGCCAAAATAAACTGCGCGCGAGACGGTGCCAAGTACCTGTTCGATGCGTGCTCACAAGTTTGTTTGTTTTGAGGAATGTTTGAAATTTCTTAAGCCAGACTTTAAAAGTAGTAGAAAGTTTAGAAGTAGTCTTTTAGAGTAGTGAGCAAAGAATAGTTGTTTATAATTATTATATATATAATGATTTTAACAGCATTATTTATTAGTACATGTATTTTGATTCGCTACACTAAGAACCTTAAAGTACCTGCTATTAACAATTTTTATAAAATATGTAGTGTTGCAATGATCTGGTGATATTTACGCTTATCTCTATTAACATAACTTTTTGCTGATTATATGTTCTTTTGTGGGTCAGAAAAAATACTAAAAAACTAAGCTAAATAATATAGACTATATTAGCCACAAGTAAAGCATAAGCTTGTATAGCTCAATAAAATTAAGAGCTACCTAATCAAATAGTTTTGTTTTGGTCCGTTAAATTTAATCGCTGTCAAATCTTTAACATTTTATAATGTTCACGTACCTTTTTTCTTAGCTTATGATTTGTAACTGACAACAGACCAAAATATTGATTTACGTGCAAAAGTTCATTTATTTTAATGTTGTAACAGTTATGCTTACGTTACAATACAGTATTTATTTTATCGTAGTTACACAGCAGCATAATAGTGTGACGAAAATGATCAAAACCAAAAGTCATTTCAGCTATATGTAGTATGTTAAACGATTTTTTATGCTATGGTATTCCAAGATCATTGCAACACTATATATTTTATAAAAACATTGTTAATACTTTTACTTTTACTTTACTTTAAGGTTCTTAGTCTAGCGAAATCAAAGACATGTACTAATAAATAAATGCTGTCAAAATCATAAATATATCCTGAATGAGTTATCTTAGATACCTTAAAATATATATTGATTGACATATCGTAAGGATCAGAAATCTAACACATAAATGTATAATCATCTTAAGTTCCACTATAAATGTATAAGACACTCTAATTACCTGTTCCCATTACTAATTATTATCAAGTATGAATCCTTGTACTTCCTAGTTCAAACCCTAAGCACACTGAATGGATCGTAATGGGTCATTTTATTAATAAATAAAATAAAAATAATATTTCATTCTTTCACCACATAACGCAAAAAGCAATTAATATTAATCATATTCATTGCTCACCCTTTTTGAATGTGGAAAGACTGGAACCAAACTAGGCAATCCTGCCTGTATTTTAGGCACCAGGCCTCCGACGACTATGGACATTTATTTATTGTTGGGCGATCATTTGTTCAGTTACATAGTACATAATAACGTAACATATATATATATAGTATATGTAGTAGTAATGGGAACAGGTAATTAGAGTGTCTTATACATTTATAGTGGGAACTTAAGATGATTATACATTTATGTGTTAGATTTCATGATCGAGCGAGAAGAGGACAAAACATTTGGTAAAATCTAAAACTGCCAACTCGCTCACGTGAGCGTGATTCTTTGGTACCAAATAGATACCACAATGCAGTTGCCTGGGTTACTGTTCATTTTGGAAGATAATTATAGGTATCAAAAACATTATCAATTACAGTTGAGATTGTGTGGAAACACAACATAGATTATCTAAGGAACATTATTTTTCGGATAATATTTAACGCTTATCAATTAACATAACTTTTTGCTGATTATATGTTCTTTTGTGGGTCAGAAAAATACTAAAAAATAGCTAATAAGTTATATAAGACTATATTAGCCACAAGTAAAGCATAAGCTTGTATAGCTCAATAAAATTAAGAGCTACCTAATCAAATAGTTTTGGTTTTGGTCCGTTAAATTTAATCGCTGTCAAATCTTTAAGATCTTTTATAATGTTCACGTACCTATTTTTCTTAGCTTATGATTTGTAACTGACAACAGACCAAAATATTGATTTACGTGCAAAAGTTTCATTTTATTTTAATGTTGTAACAGTTGTGCTTACGTTACAACTACAGTATTTATTTTATCTGTAGTTACAAAAGCAGCATAATAGTTGTGAAGAAAATGATCAAAACCAAAAGTCATTTCAGCTATGATGTAGTATGTTAAACGATATTTTATGGCTATGGTACTCCAAGATCATTGCAACACTACATATTTTATAAAAACATTGTTAATAGGCAGGTACTTTAAGGTTCTTAGTGTAGCGAATCAAAATACATGGTACTAATAAATAAATGCTGTAAAAATCATAATATATCCTGAAATGAGTTATCTTTAGATACCTTAAAATATAAATTGATTGACATATCGTAAGGATATTTAGTTTTTGGCAAACCAAATAAATTCTCCTTTCAGCCAAAAATTGCTTAGTCCTAGTACTTCCCTGATGAATCTCATTATTGAAGGAGTTGGGGTGTTTCATATCGTTTATTTATTTATTGTTTTATTTTGTTTTTGTGTTTCATCTTTTGAATAGGAATAATTTCCCGCCTTGATTGGCTAGTAAGTGTTGGCGGACATCCGAAACCGAAAGTAACACGATAAGTTGATTAACTATAAAAAAATATAAATATTGTGTGATGATATATGTAAATATTTATAATTCTTATTTTTATTTATTGTGGTGCCCCTACACCATACACGCGGCGCTCTCGCACGCGTCCATGTTCGTTAACTAATTAGATTTGCATGAACTTTGTTTTCGCTAGCCCTGATTACGGAAACGTTTGTATACAATGTATTATTCCTTACCTGTTGCGTCATGTACCTATTCTTCACCGAAACATATTTCTACATTTTTTGGTCTGGCTCTAGTTCGGACTGTTGTAATCTAGTGATAAGAATCCAAGAAGAATTTTGAAATATGTTTTTTTAAATCAAGGTACGTTTACTTAATTTATAAAAATTAAGATGATTTGCGAATTTCATGGTATTAGAACATATCATATATCAATTTGGCAATACGATCATTGCCCGAATTCATAGATATATACTTTAAATTTGGGTCGATAATAATGATGATTATAAAACAACCTAGTGTATGCTTAAGAAGTTGCTTAGGTATCTGAAATATAAGAAAGCATGAAAATGTAAAAAAAACTTAATTCATATTAACTATGTTTTTTTGCCAGTTCCGTATATCGGACTTCTATCTATCTTCTAATATCTCATTAATTTTACCTTAACTAGTCTATTTACGGCCATGTAAATAGACTTGTTAGGAAATGATTTTTATTCATAATTATATATTAAGGAGATATTAACATAATAAAATAACTTGATCTAAATTGCTTATTTACTTTATGCTCAGAGAATCAGGATATCTGGCCCAAAAGGGGGGAGGGGGGTCCATACCTAGTACTGTACTAGAAGTAGCTGCAATTCCATTTTAATGGATGGATGAGAAACGGGGGACCGGGATATCTGGCGCAAAAAGGGGGACTTATGGACCTGTGGACTGCGATAGGTTGAAGAGTGAAAGAGAAAATTAATTTTCAAACTTATAAGCCTTCATGTGTACGTGGTCAAAGAATCGCTGGGAATGCCTGTCCCCAAAAACAGTGGATTCCCTATTGTTTTTTCGCAATAGTCCATGAGTGATTATAGAGATCAACAAATGAGGTGTTCTGCATATGTTTATACCAGGTGAGTTTTTATTCTTTCACTATCAAACACGTAGGTACCAGAAAAATCTGTTGTCCTTGATTTTGCCACATATAACCGTTAATGGGTTAAATGCGAGAAAGAAAGCAAAAAAGATGATGAAATGTCATGAAACCGGAAAATATTTTTTCTATACATTGTTTGCGTTAATCTTATAACAATTATAAATAGATACCGTGTGTTGCCGTTCAACCCAGGAGCGGACTGTAGTGACCAAAATAAACTGTCATTATATATTTTGCTTTTAGTGGCCTCGACGTCTCTCGTGGAATACATTTACATGTGTTGGGATCCGTTCTACTCGTATTATAAACATTGGCCAAGCGCGAGTCGGAATCGCCCGAGGAGGGTTCCGCAGCAGCAAGTAACATAAAATAAAGTAATTTTTATTTACTTGGGCACCTACTATATCATTAATATGAAAAATAGTGGTTCACCGTTTATTACGTATAAAAAAAACAACACACCAGAAATCGTTCAAACTAAATTTTGTTGTTAGATTTTATGGTAATGTACATCATATATTTTTTATTTTATCAGCCCCATAGTTTAGAAATTTGAAGGGGGGGGGGGGGCGACATTTTTTTTCAACATTGGAAGTGTCTCTCGCGCATACTATTCAAATTATAAAAAAAATGATATTATAAACCTCATTATCATTTTTCAAGCTCTATACATTGATACCCCACACGGGAGGGTACGAAGAAAAAATTTTTTTTTAGTTTCAGTTCAATATATGAGGAATCCAAAATATATATTTTTTCAAGTGTCAAAACCGAAAAGCGATTCACAGAATACATATACTTACAAAGTTTGAATAGTGTAGTGTTTATAATTTCGGAGAAAAAAAGGGTGTGACATACGGACGGACAGACAGACTTGACGAAAGGGTTGCGTTTTATGCCATTTGGCTACGGAACCCTAAAAAGCAAACTTAATAGTAAATCAAAGTAACCTTTGCAGGACTCCTTCTATATATTAAGAGAGTAATATCAATCCAATTTTTGACCGACTTTAAAAATGGAGGTTACTCAATTCGACCATATAAGTATAATGTTTTTTATGTTTGTTCGTGGATTTCTTCTTCGTTTATGAACCGGTTTTGATGATTCTTTTTTTATTAGAAAGAGAATACTTCAGAGGTGATCACGTTTTAAGGAAGAAACGGTCTGATGATGGACACCAGAGAAATCGAGGGAAACTTTATTTTTAAGTTGTTCGCGGATATCTCCGTTGTTTGTGAACAGATTTTGATGATTTTTTTTTTGTTGGAAAGAGGATACTTCAAAGGCGGTTCCATGATAAGGAAGCCAGGGTTCGATTAGAGGACACCAGAGAAATCGAACTTTAAAAAATAACTCTCCGCTACTATTACTTCCATACAGTATAATATTCCAGTGATTATTTTTATTAGGAATCACTAAAAAAAGAATTTTTACAAACTACAGACTAGATATCAAACCAAATTTTGTTGTTATATGTCATAGTAATGTAGATCATAAGTCAAAAAGTCAAAAGTCAAAACCTTTTATTTCAAATTAGGCTTACAAAAAGCACTTATGAACGTCAAAAAATATACAAAAAAAAAATAAAACAATAAAATACTAACTGAAAATATGAGTTTTTGCTTTGAAAAAAGCGCTTCAGTGGTTTGGCCTGTTGAAAATCCATGAGAGGCCATATATATCTTTAAATTGTTTCAATAGCATATTGAAATGTTGGCCCTCGGATTTATTTATTTACCTCAATATAATTTTGCAAGATCTTAAGTTTCTTGTCAAAACCTTATAAAGGTTTACAGAGTAATTATACTTACAAGGTTCGAACAATTTGGTGCTAATAGTTTCGGGTAAAAAAGGGTGTGACATACGGCGGCAGATAAGACGAATCTATCCGGTTCGTTTTTTGCCATTTTGATTCGCTAACTCTCACCCCAAAAAGCACCTACTCGTATGAATGTCAAAAATCTTAATACGAAACACATAGAAAGCATTTCAAATATCAAAGTAAAGCAAAAAAAATATTTAAGATACTTGAAAAAAGCGCATATCTGGTTTTGGCCTGCTAACTAAAGATGGCTTAGTTATAGTGAAGATTAGTAAAATGTTCAAATAACTTCTAGTTATTATACTTAATATAATCTGATTAAACTAAATATAACCTGAGACGACTGATACTCATGGCTTTGTGACTTGCATGCCGAGTGAAGCATGGTTACTTGAAAATTTCAGGAAATTCCGGTTAGCTGAAACGTTTTAATTATTTTTTGAAAGGTGTTTCTTCAGCTATGATTTATTATGATGTATGTGCATCACGTGAAAGATCGTTAAATAACTAGCGGGAAATAGGTCAATTGTAATTTTGGGTTCATATTTATCTAATTGTATGTAAAGTATATTTACAAGTTATAAATAAATAAATTTATCTTTAATGTCCCAAAAATCGTGTCGTAGAGTCAAATTATGTATTATAAAATATTTTCGGAGTCAATAATGACAGATAATAAATAGAGCAAATTATGGCAGGAGTGTACCTTATCCAGAAAAACCTTATCACCATATTCCAGCTGTGAGCTAATATGAAACGATCAGCGCCATCTATTATCATTTCCCTGAAACTACATTTACTGTGTACGTAAAAACACGTACGTAAAATCAATCAACCTGCCTTTAATCAGGTCCCACTCTAAGGTACATCCCTTCCCACACAACATGCCTATGTTGTTGCTCGTTGTGTAATTTTTTAAGGCTGAGAGCAATCTGCGCTTGCCACTTACCTGGTGAAGCTGTAAAGGCCATTTGCGACCAACAGCAGTAGTCAGTTCGAAAAAAAAAAAGTTTTTGACTTTGTTCTTATATTATAATAAAAATTTCTCATTTTGTCATGAAATAAACATGATACAATTCTTTATATACACGTCTATATGAATACATTTTTATCAATATAAATTAGTAAAATGCACAAGCACAGCTTTAATTCGTATTCATGGTTCATATGTGATAGAAATATTGGTACCAGTAATAGTTACAAAAGCAATATGTACATGATTCACTACAATCATGATGTATTGCAACATTCAGATAAATAAGACGTCTGCTTACAACGTCTCTGATTTTTGTGCTGCCTAAATGAAGGCGGTCAGTTTTGTTGAATAATACTTAAGCGGCATCTGTGATTTTTATGTTTGGCTAAAAGGAGGCAGCCAGTTTTTTTAAATATTACATTTTAACTTGTTTAAACCACAGAATGTCCATGGCCTTAACTGAAGTCCTTGAAAGGGTTTCCGCGTAAACATTTCGCGTGTTTGAAAGAATCACATTTGAATTGCTTAATAGCCAATGTAACGTTATATTATTATAATTAAGTCTTGGATTTGTTGCTCCTGTAGTTCGTGTTTGTGTCAACAGTAACATTTCTCAAAGAACCGAAGGCTATTGTTTACGTTTACAAGGACAATACTTGTATTATTTACCCCAAAAATAAACGTGAAATCTTTTGTATCGAGAAATTAAGTTATAATTAAATAAATAAATTTCATTTATAAGATATCTGTGTTAATTTGTTTAAAATTTATCATTGCTTCAGGAAAAGTAGGTGACGGATATCGTATATAATGGTTTATTATCGATTTTCAAGTTTACGAATTTAATACCTACAAACTAATTTGTAGGCTAAGTGGAATTATTGGATTTAATTACTGTCTCCGTGAAATAGTCTGCATTAGTCCGTGGTATGATAGTGACCTCATCTCGAAACTAAGAAGTGCAAAACATTTGTATTTTACGGGAGCATGGTACTAGGCATGATAAATACGTAGATGACTCGGTACCCAATCATTCACTTAGAGAACTGTTACGGCATGCTAAAGTTTAATATAGAATCATAGAGTTTAGGAATAGGTTTCCATCATAGTCTTTGTGACGTCAGATTTCGTGCCGTGTCTAGGTGAGCTTAGCCCCGTTGCCGGCGCCGGCATTGATTCAACAAATATGAACTTTAAGGTGGGACGTTCTCATGAGTTTGGCGGGAAAATTATAACGGTAATGTTTAATGTGTAAGTTTAACGTGTCAAGGTTTTGGTTTAATGGCAACAAGACACGATCCGTATATAACTAATAGACAGTTTCAAACTAGTTTTAAAATTTATTATAAATTTGACGATTCAAAAGTGACTCGAAAAGACTTAATTGAAAAAAGTATTGGAGAGGAATGTATTGTATATTTATATTAAATTACCTGTTCCCGTGATATATTCTCCCGCAGTAAAACTTAACCAAAAAGCGCGCAGTCTACGCGACGCGCGGCCGCCTCTTTGGATTTGGACTTTTGATTAAATTAGAAAAATAATTAGATAAGTACCTATTTAATCTTAAAGCTTGACAATATAAAGTTCTGCATCTGCTGTGTTTTCCTTCATATACTTTAAATGCATTAAATCATATACCAAAAGTAATAGTGTCATAGTCTGAAACCATTGCATTTCAACTGCATACAAAATAATTCCGCTGTAGTTAAACACAACTGATTTAAAGTTGCCTGCCGATGCCACTCCCTAATGGTTTTGACACCTGACTTTTGATATTGAGTCAATGCCACGCTGCAATATTTATTCGATTCATTGGTTATACAAATCAAATTTCAACTGCATTTTGTTTCTGGACAGCTGAATAGTGTACAATTATAGCGCATTTTACGTTGTAAATCGATGAGAAGTCATTGATCGGTATGTTTCTTAAATAATAATCCCACCACAAATCGGGTCTCATAAAGAACCAAGCTTCAAAATCTTCTGAATACATGGCCTAACTCTACCGACCTTAACTTAAACAAACTCTACATATCAGTAAATTTGTATGGCTTCACCGTTTCGCTACCATTGTAGAGGGCATGCGAATATCTCAAGTAAGTAACGAAACAAAAACAACAATTTACCACGTTCGACAAAGTCGAGATAACATTTTATAACAAGTTTGTAACCCCTACTTCTTAACGTCAATTGGAAATTGACAGATTAGTGGAATATACACTTATGAGCACTCGTATGACTTACTCTACCTTATCATTTTTTTTTACTTATCTGATCCTTTATCCTGGACTTGCGGCCACATATACTGGGCTCGTATTTGGTGGAGGTTAAGGGTACAAGGTGCCTCCCTAAGTTAATCTGTCGCTCTGTAGGAATTACAAAAATCCCCTCTTCGGTTCCCCTTGCTATTATATTATCTTCCTAAAAATAATATCTTCAGGATATAGCTTAACCAAATTTAAAACTTAAACAAGAGCTAATATACATGGTGGTGAACCTTGGGGAAGTCACGCAGCCTTTCGATTATCGTCGCAGCGTCCTTGGGAGTGCCAGGGTTGACTCGTTACCTCTAAAATATCCTGCAAAAGAACAATATTTGGAAATGTATAAACGAGTTGATGTAATTTCCTCATTTTGCACTAAATATCCCGTAAGCTGGAGGGCGGCCTTTCTACGCTTGCCAACTCGTATGCTAACTCTTTGAATCGCGGTTTAACCGGGCCACTGCTACTTCAGTTGGTTTCGATGGGTTGGATGTTTTCTATATTTTCTAATGTATGTACATATATTCGTTGTTTACTTTAAATATAGCAAGATCAGTTATAATTTGACTCTAGGTGGCTCTCAAACATTCACCATAAAAAATATTTAATTTTATTAGCAAAGTTTCTGTAACAACCCTACAAGTAAGGAACAAAGGAATAAGCATTCTTTGAGACGGAAACATGAAACTATTTGTGCATTCACATTACTCAATGGTTTCATAATACACTCAATTTGTTTAACATTATTGGCCAATTGAGTTAGGGTTAACATTAATTTGGCCGAATATGGACCGACGACTTGCGAAAGGTCGCTGAATGAGAAAGCGGAGGACCGGAATAACTGGCGCAAAATGGGGGAGTCCTATCCAGCAGTGGACTGCGATAGGTTGAAGAGACGAAGGAGTCACATTAAAAATATTTGTATAAATCTGACTACCTATTTGAATATCTACCCGATAATAAGTATCTCATATTTCAGCAGAAATATCAGCACTATATTAGCTGGTACACTCGATACTAAGTCGTCTAGTTATGTACCACCGCAGTGCCAGATATCGACCCGTGAAATAGGTGTTTTTTGCACTTTTGTGTTTCAGGATGAGGGGAAATTACCTAAATTACCTACTACCTAAATTAACAATTATTAAAGCCTCTGAAGTGTCCGGCGACCGTGTCACGGTCGACCGTTACATCCCGTTAAAGCGCTCTGCCCTGCTCGTTACACGGCAGTGGCAACATGTCTCAAATAATATTTAAAACAAACGCCAAAACTATGTTTGTGTTACAAATGAATGAGTGTAAAATTTCAATATTGAGACACGATCACGAAACTATAAGCGTATTTTAAAATTTGTGGAATAAGGGTTTTTTTTCTAAAGGTTTTACCAAATTCACCTTGCTAAACTTGAAGCCACTTATGATCTTCTATGTCTAAGAGGAGTTATTCTAATAATTATTTTTGGCAGTAGAATACATGACGATATCATTTTATTTGTGCCGCCAAAACTTATACCAATCAACTGGCGTGTTTTTTTAGTATCTAAACGTAATATAATTAATATATTCACTTTCGTTATTTTTGGACGTAGTTGTACTACCTAAACAAAAAAATCTAGCCCCAAGTAAAGTGTGTAGCTTGTTTTGGGGTACTTATCAACTGATAAACATACTATTTAAATATTTTTGTGAAAAATACATATTATACATAGAAACACCCAAACCAATACAAACGTTCATGCACACAAATGTTTGCACTGCCGGGGATCTGACTCAGAAACCTTGGTGTAGTAGCCGACGTCTCAACCATTACACACAAATAGGTCGTGGGGTCGCAGTGGACTAATATAATAAAAACAAATGGTATAAGTTTTTCAAAGAAGAGCATTTTATTTTAAGCATAATTCAATATGGATATATTTGCATTAGAATCACTTGATTACTATGAAATAGTTATAAAGTTAAAATTAAGAAATATTTTTGTTTTATATAACGCCATCTAGTTGTACGCGAAGTAAACATAAGAAAACTTGGAGCATACGTCATTACCTACGAGCGGAAAATTTCGTAGCAGAGTGCGTAGTCTTCACGGCTCTTAATAGATGACGTTGGCTGAAAAAAATTGTAAAAACAAGTTGCGTTATTGAAATTATAATAATATCGTGATCCATGTCACTTATATTGAAATATTGATTGTATAAGATTTTTTAAGTCATAAAGTAAATGGACGGTCAGTTCGCTTACCAGGTCTCTCATACACGGTGATTTCACTGGCTACAGTGAGGGCACTACATAAATAGGTGTTTTGCATCTATTTCGTGCGCTATATTAGTAGGATAAATTGATGACGTTGAGTATAAATACCATCCGCTTTTGAATCTTTAGTGTTGGTATTTGATGTCCAATTCATAATGCACTCACCTGCAGCTTTCGGAACTTAATAACTGGGTTTAAGTAAACAACCAACACGTACTGTATGAGCTTGAGGGGTAACTTCGAAACCCTGCACTAAAAGGAAGAGGCTTTGTCCATCAGTGGATTGTCCGTCTGAATTGATGATAAATAATATTTTTTGATTGATAATTTCAACAGCCAAATGCTGATGAAATCCACAAATAAGCGTGTGTAGGTACACGCTTATCAGTCTTATAAAACAAAACATTTTAATAACATAGTAAATACTTCTATGGAATGAAAGGTACTAAATATAGACAAGTGTTTCTATAATTTTCCATAGAGCAAGAATTAGATAAAAGGAGTGCTGAGAGCTAAATATAGTTCAAATAACAAAGCAGCTTTTCTTAGAGAAAATGCTTAGGACTGTCTACATAATACGAAGTGTTTGTGGGTAATAATAGAATTGCAGAGACAACAGGTCGAAAAGTACGATCAAAGGTCAAGACTGTTTAAGAGGTCATTTTTAGAGCACCTCATTGCACCACATTGTTGGGAAAATTTTGACATAAACTCGTCAAACAAGTCAAAAATGTTTTTAGCTAGCACTTTGCGGTTCGCTGTAAATTTAATTTGACGACTCATGTGGTTTAATGGTCGTGGCGTCGGCTACTACACTGAGGGTTCCGGGTTCGATCCCCGGGCATTACAAACATTTGTATTTTTATCAGTTGTTGAATATCCTAACTACAAATTCCTCGCTTAATATTGGGCTGTGTCAATGTCAATGGATATTTATTTAATCTATTACCTGTGCCTTTGTCTTCCGCAAGGTACACAGATTTTTACAATTATATTATATACCTATCAACTTTGTCTCATCATTCTTCATAAGTATATTAGTTATGAAACTGCATTAGAAATCAGATGTAATGGAAATATTACATTACAAGTAACTTTTATCTTTATTTCGTTCCGAATGACTTATTTCGCCGTCCCCACTATAAATAGTTCGTAGGGTTCGTTTAACTATTCTTATGTAAGCTACATTTATACGAAGAACGTCGACTGCATTCATGTTGGATAATAATACCTTATTCTTGTATTCTCTGCTTTTTCTATTAAATAGGATTTGCTGTCGCAATGATGGGCATTTGCTACATATTATTTTCTTTAGTGATATTTTATTTTAATCGCCGTGTTTAATAAGAAATTAATTGTAATGCTTTAAGAAAATTAAATATACATTAGTTTGGAAATGTATCTTTTAAATTTTCAAACTCATGTTTATGGGTTTAAAATTTATGAGTATATTTGTTGCCGCATTCCAAGTTGCAAAGGCAGCCAAGTCGATACGATTCAACGCTATATTATGCAGTAAAAATTCAAAATGCATATTTTATCAGACTGAAAGCAGTTGCGCAAATTCCTGCATTATTAAGGTTGCATTATATCTACATATAATATGTATGAAAAATTTGACGACCCATGTGTTGTAAGGGCTGAGAGTTTACACCAAGAGTTTCAGGCTCTGTCCCCGGACAGTGCAAACATTTTTGCGCATGAACAATATGAATATTAGTCAGAGTTTTTTTGTATGTATTTACTAGAAGTATATAAGTATTGTTATCAGATGTTTAGTAACCCTAGTATAACCAAATTGGAGTTGAAGGGAATGCGTGAAAATCGGAGGGTAGGTATTCATTTCGGAGTATTCTCTAATAAAAAACTCACATTATTTCTATAAAGGATGTGGAAAACAAATAATGTGGGAGACAGGGGCACCTACGCATTGGTTATATATAAAATCGATTTATATTATTCGTATCAATCTTATATTAAGGGCTTCCCACTAAGCATGTAGGGTTGATCGTAAGAACCAAGTGAGCTGAATGCAAATTGGTGGGTCAAGAGTAAGTAGTCCTAAAATTGTAGTCGGGATCATCAACTTCAGTGAATGTTATCATCAACTTAATAAAACGTTAAAATTACAATTAAAATAAAACGATACACAGTAACAGATGCGTCAATAAAAAAACCTGCAGCGACCCAAAAATCCTTTGTGGCTGAAAACTTTGCAACTTCATGCATTGGCAATTACATTGAATATGCAGGAGTGTTGCACTGCAGAAAATAAGCGATATATTTTCTTTCGGGCCATTTGTGAAGGTCCCATTTCACAGATATTCGAATACAACGTACATTCATAAGTTCATCATCATCAGCTCATTAAACGTCCCCACTGAGGGGCACGAGCCTACCCGTAATGTGATTAGGCCTTAGTCGTCCACGCGGGCCCAGTGCGGATTGGACGACTTCACACACAACCTTCGAATCTCTTCGCAGGCGTGTATGAAGGTTTCCTCACGATGTTTCCTTCACCGTAAGAGGTCGGATAACGTACATATATTTTCGAAATTTCGAAATCACTATTGGTACGTGTTCGGGATTTGAATCAGCCTCAGTCCCGGTAGGAAGGCGACAGTCCACACCATTGTGCCACCGACGCTCTATTAAATTTATAGATTAATTTAGAATAAATATTTATTTACCGTAACGCTATTATGTTAGGAAACCAACGGTATGGTAGTACATGGGAATAGCGTAGCGTAATTTTATTTCAGTACCTATCCAATGGTGTATATATGTGGTGTATATAGATTAAATAATTCTGCCTTATGTAACATTCATCAACAAGAACTTCATTAGCTACAATATATATAAAGAACTAGTATTTGAAATCCGCTTGTTGTGGCGGCCATTTTATACCGATTTAAATCAAACTTAGTAATAAGGTTCTCAGTATTGTTTACAGTTGAACAATATTGAGCCAATCAATCTTTGTCATCGCGGAGTGCGCAATACTTTGTATTTGTAACTTTTCTCTTACTTCGATGTTATAAATCTTAAAATTTCACATTTCAAGTATGAGCTACTTTGGTAGTGTCAAAAAATGAAAAATTTGACGAAAGAATACTAATACAAATCTAGTTAGTAGGTGCAATGTCCGCCACATTTTCAGTCGTGGTTTCAATCCCCACTAAAATTTTACACTAATAGGGTAAATAAATAAATATTAGTGTAATTTTTTTTTAATAATAAAGTGTACACGCCGGTCCAGACGCTAACCTGATGGTAAGTGATACGCCTAACCATGACAAAGCTGAATTGAAGGATACCAACAACTGATACACAGTTATTATACACCGTCAATGCCGCAATGCCAGACACCAGGGACAACAGATATTAGGTCTCTTATACCCGTTAATTTTTCGTATGAGTGTTGGTTTCAATAAAACTACGTATATATTAAATATGCAGCTGCAGGTAAGTTTATAGCCGGAGAACTATGATTTGTCTTCAATGGGCCGGCTTGACCGGAGTGAAACAATACTTTATGTTGTTTCGTCGTGTGAGTAGTGCCCAAGACCCCTTAAAGATACTTTTATTTTCCTCTCACTTTTTAAAAGTTAACAATATTATTGTTAGCAATGTACTCGTTCGTCCTTCGTAGTTACGAGAACTTATTAGCGGCGAAACTATTTTAGGAACTGATAATATTTTTTAAAAATTAGAATTGATTGCCTCGTAATGAATAATTCTCGAGATTAGTCATAGTTGACTAGCAAAATTCAAGAGTAGATTAGCTAGCGCCAAGCTCGGCTTATATAAACAGCTATAATAAAGAATTTTGCCAGAGAGATACTGTGCTTAGGTCGCTTTTTTTGGGTCTTACAAATTTTACCCACCATTAAATCTGCGATTTTATTATAGCATTTTTTAGAAAGGTGTCGTAATGAAGAAATAACTGGGAACTGTGCCTTTTTTTCTTTATTTACTAGAGCAACAAGACACAATGAAAGTTACAGGAAAACAATAATGTTAAAACTATGAAAGTTAGTTCCTGAATATTTCATGAACAAACCATTATATACTGCATTTTAATTTAAGCACATTAACAAGGCGTCGGTGGCTCATTAGTGTGGATCTTCCGATCTGGAGAGTGCAGTTTCAAATTTCGCCGAGTGCTAATGTCTTTTCGAATTTTCGAAATTATATATAGGTACATTTTTCCGATGCCCTTATGGCGAAGGAAAACATCGTGAGGAAACCTGCGCACGCCTGCGAAGAGGTTTAAAGGTTGTACGTGGTTTTTGGAAATCCGCACTTGGCCTGCGTGGACGACTACAGCCGACCCTTAACGGGTAACCTGCCTCACGGTGGGTACGTATAATGAGCTGATGATGACATTAAAACACCTTGTTGTGCCTCAAAATCTTTAAGTCACAAGGTTATAAATACAATTCCTTTTGATTACTGGTGTATTAAATGAGAGAGTTGTTTCTTATTTTCTCATCACAAATCATATGTACAAAGGTACATCTTAAAAGCACAGTAAGTATCTATTTTTTTAGTACAGTAACGTATGGCTTGTGTAGCTGTGTAGCTTGTGGCTCCATAAATTTTTAATAGGTGGAAGATTCTATACTGAGTCGTCTAGGTAACTGTTACCACCGCAATGTCAGATAAATCGTACCGTGAAATAAGAGTGTTTTGGACTTCAGTGTTTCGAGACGAGGGCATTGTTTCTAAGGCTGAGAGCCATCTGCGGCCATCAGCAGTAGTCGGTTCGAAAAAAAGGGCATTATAGCTAGTAAAATTACCATACCTATAAGAGACCTAGCATCTGACGGGCATGGCACATGAGACGGGCGCAGAGCAGTGTTGTCGAAAGATAATCATAGATAATAAAATAACAGTACTTATTAATTTCCGCCAACACTTCATCTGTCATGGTCAGGTGTATTACTTACCACCAGGTGACCGTCCCCGTTTACTTTATGTCATAAAAAGAAACATTGCAAATATGAATATGTATTCAACAGATTCACCTTATGATAATCCTTGTATTCAGTAATTGTAATGACGTCCATTAAAACACATCAATAAGGTCAAATTAATAAAACACCTAACTGTAATGAGCAAAATTTCCACAAAAGGTATTGAATAAGTCAGGTTACCCATGTTAATAACACTTAATTGCTACCCGAAGTTTCTGAAACAGCCCAAATCCAACTAATGTCTTGCTAATAAAGCATTATGTGGGTTAATTACTCTGAATTAGTACCTTTATTCAATACTGGTATTCGGTAAGGTTGTATTCTTTGTTTGATGTCTATACGAAATCCCTAAAGGTGTATACTAGGTGCGGTTCCCCGTCCCGTGACTGTATTAACCGCATTTAGACCATGATGGTCAAAGAACGCGATAATACGGTCACTACAAGGTATAAAACAAACTCGCTTTTTCTGTCCCTTTATCCTAGGTTTACTAATTTATTTAATAGATAGAGCGATTCAAGAGGAAGGTTTATATGTATAAAACATCCGTTAAATAGTGGAGATCTACTGTTATTGTTGAGGTTTCCAATGTGATGTCGGAAATAATTTTATTTTTTTACAAGATTTATCAATATAATGTACTTAGTATTGTATACATTAAAAAGGTCTACAGAAAACTCCGCGATGGTATGTTTTGTCTCATATGGATATCCCACAATAAAATTTATTTGTTATTTACTTTTTACGATTTTAATCGATGCAGCATTAAACCTTATCCAATTAAATTTCTTAAATAAATGTTTGATTAAATAGATCTTTATGGTCCTTTACAGCATGTGATTTAAATACATATTTTCGAGGATAATTATTATAGATTTCAAAATTGCGGTACGTAGCGTTTGCAGCGGAACCTGCCGACCGGGGAGGAGGGAACCCATTGCAACCGTGCGAAGCTGGAGCGAGTCGCCAGTAGGGGGTTCTAGGGGCACTGTGCCTTATCTAAATACGCGGGCCCTATGCGGATTAGTAGGTGCTAACGTCTACTATCCTAAGATGGTAGTTGGGACCAACAGCTTTAAATACCTTCCGAAGTTGGGAAATACTCGACCACAACCGACAATGAAGTAATTACTATAATTGAGCTATCGAGCTTGGAGTAAGGGCTCTCTTAAGGATAAGGTCAGAAATGATTTAATCTTACCAAGCTCGGAAATTGTTCAAAGTAACTTTCAATATGCAGTTTCACCACGGGATTCGAACCCCGAGTAAGAGTGATTGTGACTCAATACTGTTACCATTTAAGACTTTATTTTTTTTAAATAGATTAAAGTATCAAGCGTTACAAGAAAGTTTAGTGAATAACGAAACCTTTCTTGTTAACTGCTCTGCTCCACAGAGTTCGGCGTTATATTTCTCCTTGTGCATTCCCCCGACTGGGGGATAAAAACGGATATTACATGCTCCGAAAATGTTTATCTTAGTTACGTAAGTCGTTGGAAAGTCTCCATCTGTACGTGCGAGAATAATTCCACGGGCAGCGTGATTCTCAGTGTTTTTTGTTAAGTGGGTAAAACACTATGTTTTATTATAAATAAATATAAGAATCTACTAACATTTACACAGCGCCATTTAGTCGTAAACTAAGCATTTAACTTATAAAAATTTTACTACGAGTAAATAACGAATAGACATATGTATTTTTTTGTAAATACATACATATTATATGATAACACCCAGACCAATACAAACAGACTTATAATGCCCGGGGATCGAACCCGGAACTCTTGGTGTAGTAGCCGACGTCTCGTCAATTACCCCTCATGGGTCGTCAAAGTTTTAGTATTAGATTTCATTTATCAGAATTTATGATATAAGCAATCAAATAGATAATTTTCCTGAAAGTTAGTGGTATCTGCCACTGATTATACAGATGTAATTCTAAAAAGGAATCACATTTTAGTTCTTAACTTGAGACGCAAATATTTAACGTCAAGTTATCTTCCCATATCATAGCTACTTATATTGAAAGCATCAATGAGGCTTGTATAATTACTTATTAGCTTTTATATAATTGTATCATGTAGTAATACATCTAATAAAAACCTACCATGTTTTAAACCCTTGTAGTAAATTTCCAAGATCATTCCAAGTCGACGCTAACGACTATACCTAAATGCAATTAAATAACGGCGAGCTTGTAATTTGCAGAATCCAACTGGAACCAGGACCCTAACACGAGCAAATGGATTAGCTCAAGTTTATTTGTGTAGTTTTTTCTAGAATTTATGCGCTTCGCAATAATTGCCAGTTAGCTGTTTATTTTACTTAACTTTTTGCGCACAGCCGTTTCAGGGTGCACTAATTAATTTTTCTTTATTAAGATCACAAATGAACCGTTCTTGATGTTGATAGGCTCTTATTCGAGGATTGAAAAAATGATCGAAATAATGAATTAATTATGTCATTTACAAAACTCAACCTATAACTTCTCCCAGCAAGAAAATAGCATGTCACACTTGCCCAAAGCGGATTGGTAGGTGATAAAGAAAGTACCATACTTAGATGCCGCGACAAAGCGAACAACCTATGTATCGAATGATTTAAATTTCGGCTGTCAAACTGTTTCAGCATTTTCTGAACAGTTAGACTGAATCTGGTAGAAACCTTATTTATAAAGAAGTAACTTAAACTACCTATTTTTATTTCCACGCGGACTAAGTCGCGATATCAGTTTAAAATACTTGCAGTGGATATTCATTTATTTAAAATAAATAGCCACTGACATTTACTCAGCCCCATCTAGTCCCAAGTTGAGCGTGAAACTAGTATTATGGGTACTAAACGACAGATAAACAAACTGATATATATTTTTGTAAATACATACACATTATACATAGAAATACCCAGACCAATACAAACAGATATGTTCATGCACACAATGTTTGTACTGCCCGGGATCCAACCCGGAACCCTTGGAGTAGTAGCAGATTTTTCAACCATTATTCATCGCATTAAATGGGTCGACATTTAAGTTCGGCAGTTAAATTGATTTATTCCATAAACATATTTATTTAAAACACGTTCTACACGGTTTCTTCAGGTAAAAATAATACACATGCTAAGGCATAAACGATATACTTTGAAGTGTTTGCAATATCTAATTAATAGGAGTTTTCTCATCAGAATCCAGAGTCACTTCAGCCTACTAAATATTAAAAAGCAATATGAAAACAATCTTTTGTTTGAAAACAATAAGCTTGTACAATAAGTAGGGGAAGACAATTGCTTGGCGACCTATATACATATAGCATTTTATGTAAAGAGAGTAAAGATAGCGTCCTTTACTATGTATTTTATTCATGTTCGATGTTATTAAAATTGTTAACATTACATTGATTTTTGAAGTCGAACTTCCTCTAATGTTTGGAATTGAAAGATAACTATGTGTTTCCCGATACAAAATTTATGGATTTTCAAGCCAAGATTGAGTATGCGCGATACACCTTAGGCTGCATCGTTACTTTCCATCAGGTAAGTAAGTAGTCAAACGCAGTCAAATTTAATATAAAAAAAATTTTATCAAGAATCAGAAGATTATACATTCAGTTATTCTCACGCCAAAAACTTTCTACAAACATTTCATAGTTTAGTATTATGTTAGTTACATTTTAGTTCTACTCGCTACACTTTGTTCTAGTTAGGTCTTGAGTCTACAAACGTTAGTTAATAGGAATTGTTTACCACAATGTTGTTACTATAGAATAGACTAGACTGACAAAGACTTTAATTTAAACAAGTCAAATAAAACTTTTGTGATAGAGACTGCGTCTTGTGCCGGTGGTGCCGATTTTTGTAAGATTTATACCCAACCGCTTTATTGGATATAAGTATTTAACTTCATCATCAGCAGCTCATATATCGTCCGACAGAGGGACACGAGCCTACAAGTATAAGGTGCCATATAATGCGATTGTCATGACTTCACGCTCAACCTTTGAATCTCTTCGCAGACATGGTGGACGCTGTTTTCCTTCACCGTACGAGTGTCGAATCACGAACATATGATATCGAAAATTCGGAAAGACATTGGTACGTGGCGGGATTTGAACTTGCGCTCTCCTGATTGAAAGGCAACAGTCCAGACTAATGAGCCACCGAAGGTCATATCATAGTTAACTTATCTATTGCTTAAAAAAAAACCCTAGAAATAATGAAACTATATCCTATAAAACTGAACCTCCACCACCCACCACAGCAGACCACAGCACAGAGAATAACAGTGCTGGCTGAAGGGTAAAAAGGATAGTAACTTCTCGTATCGCACTATATGCCAACTATACTAAATGAGATTCCACATCAGTACCACTTAAAGCAGTGATATAGACGAAAATACTAAACAACCTACCATCAGGTAACCTTAAAATGAACAAAGCAACAAATATTCCAGTTTTTAATTAAGTTTCAAAACGAAACACAACCAATATAATCCAGCATGAAACTGCTGTTTAATGCACGTTTTAAACGCGTTCGAGCATAATCTATAGACTCTTTGTGTCGCTTTTGTATATGGCGTAATCTTTTTTTAATCTGTCGTTTTTTGCCAGGCCTTTGACGGTGTCTAGCGATGTATTAAACGTTGGGATTGAGAGCTTACACTTTTGCTAACTTTGAAGGTATTAGGTATATGCTAAGCCGGATAGCTGTTTATTCAAGCTAACATTTTATATTGTGTTGGAAACATCTCGATCGGAGTTAAAGTTTCACTATATTTAAATACTAGCGCCCACCCCACACGAGTGCAATGGTGATATTCGTAATAGGCACGCTCCTGCCTCTCCGGTCAGCTCGGTACCGCCGCATACACTACGTACCGCAATTTTTAATGTGTAATATCTTCGAAATATTCATTTAAATCATATGAGGTAAAAGGCAATATAAATCTATATCAAATCAACAATGCATTTAAAGTATTTAATTGGATATGGATTAATGTTGTATTGGTTAAAATCGCTTCGAAATTCCATCCATTATTGGTCGTAAAAAGTAAATGATAAACAAATATTGTGGGATATCCCTAAGAGATAGACATACACCATAGCGGAGTTTTCTCTTTAGACTTTTTAATGTTTACAATACTCAGTACATTATTTTGATAATCTTGTAGGGTTCAGCCTGCGTTTTCAATGTAGAAGCGGAAAAAAATTAAATTATTTACATCACATTAGAAATCTCAAGAATAACAGCATTTCTCCACTATTTCATGGATGTTATTATACATTGAAGCACTCTATCTTTTAAAAATCGATAAAAATCGCATCAAAATCCGTTGCGTATTTATAAAGATTTAAGCGGACATAGGACAGAAAAGCGACTTAGTTTTATACTATGTAGTGATTGATTTGTATGTGAAATGTTTTTTTATAGTTACCATAAAATAAAAAAAAAACATTTGTCAACTGTACCTAGACACTATCAGTAGATTTTTTCAGCAAATATACTAAGGAATTTGAGAAAAATATATCCTTAGTAATATTAATGATTAAAAGATAAGGTACCAATAAAGAAACAAGTTTACTTCAAACAACTTCCATATGTTTACTGTTATCAAAACACGGCAACGTCTTGTGATACGGCAAAACTTTTTATTCGTATAATAACGCCCAATACCAATTTGTGTCAATAATGTATATCGGCGGACTTTCATGTGTATTTTTACTCAGCTATTTCCTTCACTTCTTATTCCCGATATTTTCACATATCGACATAATTAAAGCGAATTTCTTAGCCGAACACCCCAACGAGAACAACTTTCAAAGTCGATCGTAATGTTATTAATAACTCTTGAGCCAAATAACTGTTAAGTGGCATATTTTGGAGGATATTTTTATCTTTAGAACAACAATTTTATTTGAAAACAATTCTATTTCAAGAGGACATTTATAGGGCCTTAGTTTTACTATACTGGCATAGGGCGATGGAGCTGGAATCCACCACGTAAGCCTAATGGAGATTGGTAGCTGTAATATACTACCGCCCACTAGCTAAACCGCCGTTTAATGACGAGTACAATTTTTAATTTGGCTGATAACTAATTTAAATTGTAGACGACTATAATAGTGTGTACTATTATCGATACTTCACTTGCAAAATCTCTTATTATATCTTTATGGCGATAAATAGCTATTTCAGAAATGCCTCATCCGAAGTTGTTTTCCGGATTTTTCAGTTTTATAATGAAAAAATGTACTCTTCAGTTATCAGCGTTTAAGCTAGTGGACGACAGTATACTAGCCATGACCAACGGCTTCCTGTGCCTTCTGTAGCATGGAAGAAATCGAGATAATATTTTATAGACTCCCATCCGATAAACGGTTATTGCGGAAGTGGCTTGACTTGGGTTACCATACACTTTATACATACGCAGTCAAAAGTTCTAAATGGATTATAATGAAACTTGGAAGTCATTGTATTCAGGATAATTTAAAACAAAAAATTAGGAAATTAATTACTAATCTTAACAGCGTAAAATTTCTAAAATGTATCTACAAACCACACCAAGTTGTAGTGGTTAATATTTCCGAAGGATTCCATACCCAGTTTTATCTTGCATGGTAAATCAAACTGTCTACCCCCAAAAGTAGGTATCAATCAACGTGATATTTCGACTCGATCTTTATAGCACTTCTAAGTAGAACCAAGCTTCTTAGTAGCAATCATCATCAGCTCATTAAACGTCTCCACCGAGGGGCACGAGCCTACCCGTATAGGGTGTTTAGGCCTTAGTTGTCCACGCGGGCCCAGTGCGGCTTAGACGACTTCACGCACAACCTTTGAATTTCTTCGCAGGCGTGCGTGAAGGTTTCCTTACGATGTTTTCCTTCACCGTAAGAGCTTCGGGTAACTCTTCAGTTATCAGCGTTTAAGCTAGTGGACGACAGTATACAAGCCATGATCAACGGCTTCCTGTGCCTTCTGTAGCATGGAAGAAATCGAGAGAATATTTTATAGACTCCCATCCGATAAACGGTTATTGCGGAAGTGGCTTGACTTGGGTTACCATACACTTTCTGCTGTGATCAGTTTGACACAGGATCTTTTTTCGAAATTTTACAACGGCAATAATAGTCACGATATTATGAGTGTTTTTATGTTTCAGAGTTCTAAAAAAAATACTTTTCAACTTTAAACTTTTTCGAAAATAATGTTCAAATAATAGAGAATGTATGGCATTTATTTAATTAATGAACTTTTTCAAATCATCCGTGTCCAGGTCTCTAAAAAGCTGTCTTAATTTTATATAAATGCCAATATAAGACTAAGTCTACTATGAAACTCTCATTATATTTTATGTAGTCAATTATCAAAATTTATTCTTATGTCTACGTGATACAGCGAAATTAAGTGATTCTCTACAAAATTCGCCCTATTTATTTGAATCAAGCCGGGTGAAATAAATAGAAGAATTCCAATAAAACCAGGGTACAAATCTCGCACTCGACAAGCCGGTGAAAGCCTCCATTGAGCATTATCAAGATAAATAAACCTATAAATCCGACGTAGGTAACCGGCTCGACCAATGTACGTTACTCAAAGGGCTATAGGTACTCGTATTTCATCACATTAGTTGTATAACATTAATTAGAAAGAAAGAAAAATGACTATACACAAAAATATACCCAAATACCGGGGAATATAAAGTTTGAGGGCCCATAAATGGTGTTATGGTTTAAGCAATCGACTATTACACCAAGGGTTGCGATTTCGTTCCCAAGGCAGTACATGTATTTTGTGTTGATCTAAGTATTTCTATGTATAGGCAACATATTTTTATTGTATCATACATTTAAAAAATATGTTTAACTGTTGTTCAGTAGTTCATAGAACAAACCCCTTGCTTAAATTGGAACTAGACAGCGATTTCTAAATCTTAACTTAATAAAATTGGGGTGTTTGTTTGTAATATTAAAATAACCGTTTTTTCTTCTTGCATATGAATATATAAACGCTTTGCATGACGTATGCCGGTGGAACCTCTTAGGAAAATGCACATGACGGAATAAATTTAATACTCCAGACGCATTTGATAAAAATACTATTAATTATTTTATATTTTACTCACTATATTCAAAATATTAAAGCATGTTAATTACTTATTAAGGATTTATGTTATAGGTAACCGTCAAACAAAATATACAATTCAACACAAGTAATTAAAGTTTGACAAGTCTTTATAATATGTCACAAATGCAAAAACGAAGAAAAGCTTACAAAAACACATCATGTAGTACCTCAGTTGTCCTTTTAAAATTATACTATCATAACATCGATTGAAAGTGTTTTTTTGGATTTGAATTGGTTATAATAAAATGCAGCCGAACAAACAGCACTGAGAGTCCGTTTGATAGATTAATATTTTTATGTTCCCAATTTTACTGAGCGATCGAAAAGTAATAAAAAGCATAATGTTTAACTTATAACATTCAATTATAACTTAAAATAAATTTTATACAAAATGTATATAAGTATACCAAGTATTACAATAAATCTACTCGTAACTATCAGGCGTGGATAATTTATCGATAGAGATTTCAAAAAATATTATAAACATGCAGTCAAAAGTTCTAAATGGATTATAATGAAACTTGGAAGTCATTGTATTTAGGATAATTTATAACAAAAATTTAGGAAATTAATTACTAATCTTAACAGCGTAAAATTTGTAAAATGTATGTACAAACCACACCAAGTTGTAGTGGTTAATATTTCCGAAGGATTCCATACCTAGTTTTATCTTGCATGGTAAATCAAACAGTCTACCCCCAAAAGTAGGTATATGGTATGATTTAATGGTTATAAAATTGTTAAAGATGGCCCAACATGATATTTCGACTCGATCTTTATAGCACTTCTAAGTAGAACCAAGCTTCTTAGTAGCAATCAGCATCAGCTCATTAAACGTCTCCACCGAGGGGCACGAGCCTACCCGTATAGGGTGTTTAGGCCTAAGTTGTCCACGCGGGCCCAGTGCAGCTTAGACGACTTTGCGCACAACCTTTGAATCTCTTCGCAGGCGTGCGTGAAGGTTTCCTCACGATGTTTTCCTTCACCGTAAGAGCTTCGGGTAACGTGCATATAATTTCACAAATTCGAAAACACATTGGTACACCGACGCTCTTTGTAGCCAATTGAGCCTTACTTTTAAATTATTTTAATTGCACAGTTGACAAAGGCCAGCTTTAATTTAAATCTTTTTCAAATTGAAATTGGTGCAATACATCGACCGCGTAATTCTTAAAAGACCTTTATAACATCTGCATCTGGCTTTTATTGCTTCTACCCATAAAATATTCACTAAAATCTATATGCGATTTCTCCAAAATTTCCGTCTTTCTCTTTATTCTTGGAATAATTTTGTTGAGTAAGCTCGGTAGAAACGTTTATACACTGGGCGATGCTATATCTGGCAAAAGCTTGTGGCTTCTGGTCCGAATAAAGTTTTTAGTAATTTTGGAGCTAACTAGCAAATTCCTGGGTGATGCTGTCTCTAACGAAAAATGCTAGAATCTTTTTTTATTTATTATGAAAAAGTTACTTGTTTCATCATTGTTTTCAAGATAATATATGGACGAACATATATGGAGCCACGATTATGGCAGCTGCAGAAACTTCATAATGCTCTCATATATGTGCATCATACAGAGATGCATCAAAGGAGTCCATACATTAGTAAATGTTACACAAGCGAGCCATGACCAAACTTTAGATCTTTAACGGTAAAAGCCGGGGCACTCTATATTGCACGGTCCTGTATAAACCGTCACAAGTCGAATTTTAGCCTTCTTTAAATCCAGGGTTGTAATATTTATTATGATCAAAAATTGCATGGCATCCTTACATTATTATTTATTATTTACTAATGGACCCTTAAATTACCATCTCAATTGTTTATTCATCGGCATTAGGCAAAAATGACACTGTTTTGATTTAACTCTTCGATCATAAAAACTATTTATGATCGAAGCGTAAATTTTTTAGACGAAAGATGTGATTTGAAAAGCGTTTATATTTAAGTAGAATCTTAGGGTTCTTTATCATTAACGGTAAAACTAAAAGCGACGGACGTGTTTTGCACTCTCTCGGTGAAACAAGGTAGAAACTTTGTATACAGTTTTTTTTTCAAATATTACTGCCATTATGCAGTATAATCATATGTAAGTACTACATTGTCTGTTGTTTATAAAGATCATAGAAATAACGTTTTAAGACAAAGAGTTGTAATATCTGATAGCCTTAAGTTTTGAATAATAACTAGGGTTATATTGAACTTCTATTGAAAAAGAGCTTGATGGCGTAGCGTCTAACAGTTTCAGTTGATATTCGTGTAAGTCAATGCAATATCGAAAAAATATTATCTTGAATCTTTTAGTGCTTTGGAAGGCACGTTTTTAACTGTTGGTCTCAATGTCTCATCATTCAAGATGGTAATCCATAACATCCATCAATGCGTGATGAGCCAGCGGCTCAGTTCAATGGGTCATACAAGATTCGATGATATAAAATCTTTAATTATTTTGTAACAGCAAGGTTTTCCTATATAATTTAATCGTCCGTGCAGTTGAAAAACGGACCAATATTAAAAAATATATATACATCAATCAGGATGCACACCAAAGGTATTATCAAGAGAAATATAGTTATCGTATAATTGAACAGTTTGAAATCCATCCCACTAGCATCGGAGATACGAAATACAATGCGCTTAATTTGTACTTTCTAAACTGGGTCAGAGCAAGTGGATGACAATTAATTGTGCTGTACATATGTACATTCTTGTATCTTTGTTTTAAGTTAGCGGATCAGAAAAATTACCTATCTCATTCTCCACTAACAAATGCTTTGAAGAACTATAAATAGGTAAGAATAGCACATAACTAAGATGCGCCTCAAAATGAGATCTATGCTTGACAGCGTATCGGTTGAAGAGCGAATTTCCAAGTCGAGAGACTTACAAGGAAAGTCGAAAGGCTAACATTTGTTTTTATCATCAATAGACTTAAACTAAATAAGTATGAAAAGGGTATTTAAATCAATAGAATAATAATGAAATGTAGATAACTTTCGTAGAGTTTCAGCCAGAAGTTATAAACATTTCTGAAACTGACATAAAGAAAACTATTGCAATAACACTAAAGATAAGAGATTTTCAATGTGCCTAGAATAAGTTGAATACGAAAATTGTGGTTATACATTTTTATTACGGTAATATCAAAGTTTATAACATATACAAATCAACAAGTTATGGTAGTTTACACCTAAGACCTGACATCTATCTTTTTTATCATTTTCCATTCTTCTTCTACTATGGCTACAACTATACATCTTCTTGAACATGTTTACTCCATTAGGTTAGGGCTTTGTGTGATGATTGGCCGATGGCTGGATGAAGCTCGGATGCCCAGTTTCGGAATGTACTTTAGGGCGTTGGTAACGGAAGATAGCACTTTAGTGTTTATTGTTTACAATGGACACTAAACAATGGAGATAAAGCACACGTGGTTATTATTTTAAAGTGAGAAGCTCTTATACAAATACATTTTATTGCGATGTCGCTTATAATAAAAGGTTAAGAACTACTGGACCAACCCAAATAAGTCTATCCCGACAGTTGATTGCGCTCCCCGGGTTTGTTTGTCTAAGCCCTAATTAATTCCTGTCGAATGGTGCGATAATTCGTGTAAATAATGAAAATTGTTGTAGAATGATTAATGGGCCGACATATGGCAGTGTAAACTCGGAATTTAACTGCGTCGTTAGTGGCTTTTATTGTGTAGGCGTTACGCAAATACGTCCCGTTTAATATCAACGTTGATAAAATAATCACCAAGCGATTTGCGATATGAATTAAAATACTAATATAATAAATGTTAGTTTCAAATAGAATGAGTATATACCAGCTACACACAAAAGAAACAAAACATAGTTTAGGATAAATAAGTTTATGTATTTTTATTGTATTTTTTTTTTGAATTTTTGTATGTCCCTAAAAAGTAGTGCAAAAATCACAATAATTGAAAAGAACAATCAATACGTTGCTGAAAGCTGCTGTGTGATTATTTTAACGGAGGCAATTAAACGAAACGAAAGCCTTTGTTGTGCGTAATCGGAGCTGATTTATTCAAATACTTAGTTTACTAGGCAACCTGGGCTCGATGTAATCGATTATACATAATAATAATGTTCTATTAACTAAACATATGCTTTGGGTAACCGATTTATGTATTGTTCATATAACCGGAGAATACTGAATCTGTGCAGTTAAAAGACGATAAATACCTGGCACGAAAAGAAAATGGGATATGAGGGCTCGATATTGTAGCGGCTGGCGAGTAAGTCAAGCAACAATAGTAATGGCCGAAGGTAGGAACAAAGTTTAAAGTAATTCGGCCAGAATCCCATTAAGTTTTACAGTAAAGACAAAGAACATCATAATCAGCTCATTAATCGTCCCCACCGTTCCCACGAGCCAGTGAAAAGTGTATAGGCTGTATTCGTCCATGCGGGCCCAGTGCGGAATGGCCGACTTCACACTCAACCTTTAAAACTCTGGCAGGCATGCACAGCTGTCGTCACAATTTTCCGTCACCGTAATAGCGTCGGATAACTTACATATAATTTCGAAAATTTGAGAGAACAATGCTACGCGACGGGATTTAAACCCTTCAGATCCACAACAATGAGCCAATGACGCTTTGAATAAACATCAAAAATGACTTTTTAAAACTTTAAAGATCGATAAGTAAATAATAAATAGGTAAACCCTAGTGGACCGGAACACCGTTATGATATTCATGAAAGAACTGTAACGTTTGCTATTTCTTCGACCCCGGTTTTAATACACTCTTGTTTCAGGCGTTATGAATGTAGTGGAATTAAAGAGTCACGACTAAGCTTGCATGTAAATTAAATTGATGTTTTCTATAAGATAACTAAAGTTACCGACATAACTCGTGGAATCAACATGTAGGATTGGCAGTGGGCCGGTTACGTATGTCACAGAACCGAAGGCTATTGGAGCAGACGAGGTCCAGCATGGAGACCGCGTCTGGGTAAGTTTTGCATAGGATGCTTTCCGATGCACCGTTTTGCAGAAGGTCGATAATGGAAGCTAGATGAGGTAAGTGGAGGACTGAGATATCTGGCGTATTTATTAGGCCTGTGTCTAGCATTGGACTGTAACAGGTTGAAGAGAGTTTGCATTTGCTCGAGCTTGGAAGTATGGGTTCATTTGATCGTTTCTTTGGCAATAATTTATAATTTGAGTACTGGTACGACTTGCGAAAGGTCGCTGGTGGAAGCTGAATGAGAAAAGCGGGGACCGGATATCTGGCGCAAAATGGGTGAGACCTATGTCCAGTAGAGGACTACGATAGGTTGAAGAGAGAGACTCGTTTTAATAGTTAAAAATTCATAAGCTACCATTTAAAGTTTGTACTACGTACTGCACTCTAGGTTTCATTATCCTTCTCCAGTAAAAGCCGCTTCATCGAAACTATGTATAGAACTCTTATAAAATGTATGCAGATAGAGGGGCAAAAGCCGGAAACGGAATATGGACGATTTGGAGGCACCAGACTGGCTCGGTAATATTTCATCGGGGCTTAAATGACGACCCATTTGGTGTAATGGTTGAGACGTCGGCTACTACAAAAAGGGTTCGAGGTTCGATTCCCGGGCAGTACAAATATTTGTATGCATGAACATGTCTGTTTGTATTGGTCTGGGTGTTTACTATGTATGTATTTACAAAAAAAAGTATATAAGTATGTTTATCCATTGTTTAGTACCCATACTACAGGCTTCACGGTTAACTTGGGACTAAATGGCGCTGTGTGAATGTCAGTAGATATTTTTTTAAATTTATTATTTTACCGAGAGGGCTGAGTTTCAAATCCCGACACGTACTAATGTGTTTTCGAATTTTCGAAAATATATGTACGTTATCCGACGGTACTCTTACGGTGAAGGAAAACATCGTGAGGAAACCTTCATGCACGCCTGCAAAGAGATTCGAAGGTTGTGTGTGAAGTCGTCCAATCCGCACTGGGCCCGCGTGGACGACAAAGGCCTAATCACCCTACACGGGTAGGCTCGTGCCCCTCGGTGGGGACGTTTAATGAGCTGATGATGATTATTTTAGAGAATATTGGTTATATTAAAATTAATAACAAAAGAATAAGATAAACTAAAGAGTTAATCTAAATCTTTTGTTTTTAAATTTTGATGTCAATAACATGATTATTATCATTTCTTTCTATTGTAGATGCATTTTATTCTATTCGACATGCATTCAAATATTTTATTTGTAGCAATTTTGAGTTTATTTTATTTTCTATTGAAATAACGTTTGTCTGATTCAAAAAACCGATTTAATTCATTTTAGGTTGTGGCTGAAAATGAGTGGTTAGCTTTCAGTAAACCTTATGCTGAGCTATTCTTTTGTGCGACACACATACTCGATATTGCTACCATTTTGATTATTTCTGTGTGGTATGTGCTCTCGTGTTTTGCTGTATATGTGTTTCATTGTACTGTGTTCATTGATGCAAATACAGGCTTTATATATCTATTTATAGCGTGTGTGCGTGACGCGCTGCTGAAGGAATTTAATTCTGGAAAAAGGATTCGTAACAACTTTGTCATATTGACGGATGTGTATTATTCTAAGAATGAACATAGCTGAAGAATTGAATGAAAATCCCAAGGTTTTCTATTGATGTAATTTCAGGCAGGGACCTGAGGGGCAACCAATTCGCGGCATTTGAAAATGTGATTAACTGTGAAAGGACCATGATGTTCCATTTAGTACTTTATATTATGTATAAATATTTTTAAATACTTCTTTCTTTCGAGCTGAAAGTAATGCCAGTTTCGTGAAACAATTTACTTAATTATTGTTATTAAATTTTCCTTGTAGCTGAAATTTCACGTAGTATTCTTACATATTTCACCGTATTTAATGTTATAATTTGAGTTTCTTACTACAACTTAATATGACAATTATTTATAAAGTACCTTTAGTCATCTTAGTTGAACATTTCTTTATTGCTGAAAGGTTTTTTTCGTGAGAAACAAGCATTCGTCTTAATGGCAAAGCTTAATCCGTGGAATCGGCAACATAATAGCAAATTAGAACGAAAGAAATATTTATTGTTTCATCCCGAATATTTCCCGGCGAGAAATTTCCATTCTGTTGCAATATTTTCATATTTCAAACGCTATAAAATGTGAGGAGATAAAGAGGAAAAAGCGATTATGTTTTATGCGTGACGTTAAAATACATTGCGTTGGGTTCCTGAAATTATTTCAAATGGGAATAAATAAAAGTAATGATGCAGATACCCTATGCTAATGCCTTATACTTAGGCGTTAGCAAAGGGTCTGTTTTACTAATTTAAACGGTTATTTCATATGTTTTTGATTATACTTAAAACAATCCAGCAAAAATAGGCGCATACGCACACGCACACACACGGCACACACGCACGCACACACACACACACACGCGCGCACACACACACACACACACACGCGCGCACACACGCACGCACTAAATATTATTATAATCAAATACTACTATATTTTTATCAAATTAACTTTAATCGAATTAAAAATAAGCAAAGGCTACCCAATCCTGATGGACCAATGACTTTGTTTAAGTCAGGGGTTCGCTGATGAATGTGAATTGCTATAAATCGGTCCATGTGGATTTCATTAGGGGAGGCAATCGATCAGTAGTGGACATATTTTAGGCTTTAGTAATGATGAAGATCCTGATGCAAATGAATAATGTTATTCTTTACATACGAACATAACCAAGGTCTTCTTTTGACTGACCGATTTGTTATTAACATAAAAATATGAATTAAGAACATCAGATCCAAGTGTTTCTGCCCAAAAGATTGAATTGTAAAACGTAGGTTTAATTAATTTTCAGCAATTTCCAGGGCCTCCCTCTATAAATTAGGTTAACGACGCACCACAACCGGTTCTTCGTTACGATATCCAAGCATAGATTAATTCGAGCCCCTCCACCCATCCTGCAGGACCGCAGATGTACCCTCACAAGGGACAAACAAACGTTCATCATAGCTCAGCTGCGATTTATTACGAGCAATGACTATTTAGTTACATCTGCCGAGGAATTTGTCATTTCGTGACATATTTTCACAATTTACGTGGCTCATCTTCTATATGACACGTCTGCGAAGAACCAACGAAGTAACGATGTTACATATTAATATGGAAGCGAGAAGTTGCCCGCTCTCGGCTAATATACGCAGTCATTAATCATAAGATAATTTTAGACTTTCTTATTTATACATCAAGTATTTCAATATATAAATTTGAAACTTTATTGCGAACGGTAATGGAGTGGAAGAACGTTGTCTGCCTATGTTTTCAACGGCAATATTATTCTAGCAATAAATTTACTTTGTAAGAAAAGGTGAATAGGCACTTTCTCGGCAAGATTGTGTCATATCGCCACTTATATCTTCATAGTAAATAAGGTTGGCTGCAAATTTAAAATTCTGATAGAAATGTAAAATGAGTAAAGTTCACAAAATATGTACGTTGCTATTCCGCTAAACAAAAATGAAAACCAATCTAAACCTAAAAAGAACATGGGTTATATTATATGTAAATATACAAATATTTTACAGTTAGTCCTTGCGAAAATAATACTTATACAAAATATTAAAATGTATTTATAACTTAAACAAAACTCATTTTTAAATTCATTTACATATTTATCGAAATTATTTTAAATTAAGAGGGTTAAACTGATACGTTAAATACATACAATTGTTGTTAAATCGCATCAATTATAAAATATGCATGATTGATGTTTGCAAAACTTCGAATAAAATATCGTACATACAGATGTAAGATATTTTATTCGAAGTTTTGCACACCTTCAGTTGCATATAAATGATGGGTATTTTAGTTTAAGCAATAAGATTTTTATTTATTTATTCAAACAAAAATGCCAGCTTACAGAAAGGTCCAACACGGCGACAAGTCAAATTAAACGATCGTCACAACAAAGATAAAAATAAATTAAACTAAGAATAAAAAAAAAATTAGAATACAATAAATGCTCAGATATCAGTATGTAGTCGTATTGTTGTTTCTGCAGTATATTGTACTTGGATTTGGCTTGGTAAGCAACCTTGTAATGAGTGATATAATAGAGCGTATATTGTTTCTGCAGAACTTGTTCGCTTGAAATATTAAAGCTGAATATTGGCTAGGACCCATTATGCATGTGAACTTGATATAATAGAAAACTTTCAATAGGCCATGGATTTAAAAGCTAGTAAGAGTATTAGGACTATTCTTGTAGTCAAATGTTATAATGCAATCATTATAACTAATGCAAACATTATAACTTTGGCTATATACGAGTACGAGTAGATGTAACCACTGAAATATTAAGATTAAGTAAAGCACAAACTGATCTTTCTTTTGAGGTGCGTATCCTAATAAGATTAGAAATAAGCAAGGAAATTTCATATTAAAAGTGACTCTGGCGGAAATTATACTAAAATAGATTTCAGGTAATCTGTTGCAGACATATCGAATCATACGATCATGTAAGCATGAATTAAATTACAGTTTGCTAGAGAGTGGCGCTTTTATTATAAGCACTAGGTTAGTAACGGATAAATAAAACGTACACGTACATGGTAAGCTTTATTTTATTTAATTCCAATTTCATTAAAATGTATATTAGTACAATAAAAGGTAAAGGTCAATGAAATATAAAATATATTATGTAAAATATTCGAAAAGTGCGTCTGACCGAGGCAGGGTTCCCAAAACACTGGCAGCATTCTCGCGCTGAATAGCAATGCTTATTCTTTGACCAAGGAAGCTGCTGGAGTCCCTCGTAGCCTCAGTCAAACGCACCGACAGATCTTTTAGAAATGTATAAATATAATGATATAATGCACAAAATATACTAGTCACATACATATATTTTTTAAAGAATTGTTTCTCATACAAACTTATAGTTCATTTACAATGAGATATGAATATTACAATAATTATAGTTCATGCTCTAGTTCTGAGGCCTTAAATTTACAGTGTTACATATTGTTTTAGTTTATTGTCTGTAATGGGTGAGAAACTTAAAGGCAAGGTCTTAACAAACTCCAACTCCAATATATACTTATCTAATGATTTTATCTGTTTTCGTCCCTACAGAAAATAATTTCCAAAAATCCTGAACATTTCTGGTACGATCCCCGTTTCATAGCCGGAACACGGTGGCATTTTATTCTGATTTATTCGCTTGGAATATGCTGAAAAAATCTAAAACTGCGTGCTCGCGTTGTCCGGTTATCATTTACAAGGGATTTTATTTTTGAATATATCAGGATGTATGGTCATTCTTTATTCCGTGGTTTGTTTACAATTATGTGCGTGCCCTTTTTTATTATTCTAGTACAAATGGGTCATGAATAGGGTCAAGTGCCGTGCGTTACTTAAAGATACATGGCACCTATGCACTTCTACATTATATATTTTTGTACATTATGCACTTATTTTTTTAACATTAGAACATACTAAAATTTTCACATTGTTTTATCATCATTGCTATATGTCAAATAAATAAGAATCAACAAAGATAAAACTTTAAAAAACTAAGTTTTATCTCGGGTATACTCCTATGAGCTCCAAGCAAAAAAGTGAAATAAGAGGAGATCATAATACCTTTGCGATCATTAATACTTACAACCAGAGAATATCTGCTTTATTTCTAGTATATAGAAAAATAACAATTTTAGATATCGGTATCGGCAAACGATCATAAAAAACATTTATTAAGTGTTATATATATAAAGCGAATGCAATTTTTTATAACACCTGTAGAGAAAAGTCTTTAAATTTAGCACCAATAAAAGCTGATTTAAAGAAATTTAAAATACTAATCTTGAAATTATAATACACACAAAAGTTACACAAACTACCAATTACAGAAATCATGTATACTCGTACATACACATCCAATTGTCGATCAAAGGCAAATTTGTTTGTCGTTTTGTTGCAAGCATTCAAGATTATTTTTAATCTTTACGTATCTAGCAGTGGACTGTGATAATATGTTTAATAGAAAGACGTACTCATAATATATTTTATATTATGTTAAGTTAGACATCGAATTTACGACATGGTGCTACTTAATGCCTAATCGCGTCCTATAAAATACATATATATATATATAATATATGCATACACCGATTTACACACAGCGTTATCTAGCCTTAATTTCAGCCCTTCAGCTTAATTGTACTTCAAATCAAGACATGCTTTTTTGGAAATACATACATAGAACCAGACATTATCGGAGACCAAACCCGGAACGCTTGGTGTTATAGCCAACTTCTTAACCTTTTTACATACTTGTTAAAATAGGTCGCCGATTAAATTTAGAATGCTAATCGTTCAATTTAACTTCTTAAGAGATGAAACCATGTTGAATGTTTACTTGATTATTTAAAATTGTAGGTTTTCTTTGCATTTTTCAAACGTAAATAAAAGAAAAATCCGTTTAACCAAGTACTTTGTCCACGAGTTAACCCTAAGAGTAAAAGTCTTAAAAAATTGATTAGTCTCTTCTTTGACGGTGCGCGTTTTAATTAGATTGGTGAAGGGTCCAAAGTGGACCGCGGCTTGTACATAGTTGAGGTAACTTAATTACTGCTGATTCTGCTAAATTAAATCCCGAGTTTGGGCAACAAGTTCATTTTTATGATTTTGTTCTCTTGTCACTTTTTTATTATTATTGATATAACTTGTGCTGTTGGTTAAAGGGCCTATTTTGATGAGTAGTCTTGTGTGAACTTCATTATTGCAGTCAAAATCAAATATGTCTAATACTGAGAAAACACCCTAGCAATCAACATTCATTGGCTACCTTCTACTTAAACCAAAACAATCTGTCCTACGTCTTTTAACTGCCAATTCAGCTTGTGAAGTGGTCTATTTGGAAATGTATTCATTTCGGATCCCATCATGTCAAAATTGCCTCACAGAGTCGTATTTTTGATTTTATTGATTATCATTACATACAATTTTTTATCATATATTTCCAATATAATTTTTTAGCTAGCGCTGCAGCCGGTGATTCGTGATGAACGCGTCTAAATTGTAGGCTTGAAATTTAAAATCACGAATACATCATTCGCGTCATACATCTCTTAAAAGGAGCTTCAGACGTTTGTTTTCAATAATGGGTTTAAATTTTACGAAATAACTTCATAAAAGTTTCAATTTAAATCCAATACAGAATGTTTGGGATCGATTGGTTCCGATGTCTACTCGTGGAAGCGCTCAGAGCTTTAAGAATTAAGGCAACACGTGGATTCGATTTGCGAGTTGTTAAAGGGTGGGTGTTTTGGGAAAATACGGTTCCTTGAGACAACATCGCCTTGATAATATTACAGACAGAGGATAATATACTTATGTGTTATTTGCCTGAGGAAGGCTATGAAACATGTTCTCTTACTTAGACAGTCTCCCTTTTCCTTGCACGCGAAAGCTAACATGGTTTTCATAAAGATTTTTATCACCTTACTTTGTTTGTGTGTATAAACCATCCTCGCAAGAACAGCTATACTTAAAACGTCGATGATAAAGCGGTAGATATGTAGGTATATACACGTATTCTATATATCATACGAAACTCATTCCTCCGAAATCAAATCGACCAACCAAATTACGCGAGGGGCACAGCTCTTTATATGTTATACGGAACTCATGTCGCAGGTCTGATGGTGGGTGTTTGCAATAACCATCATAAGAAGATTGTAGTCGAGACTAACGTGAAGTACGGAGGGGTTCTAGATCATATTTCTACTACAGACATTATGGCCTAAAGTTAAGTTCCCACAACAAATTTGTTATGTACACTAAGTTACAGATAAAAAATATTTGTTATTCGTTATATTTTTGAGTCGTTAATTCGTTGGTATTTGCATTCTCATGCCAATAGAAGGTAGGCAATTATAGGACCGAACGCGCTAGCCACTCTTTGAGCTCTCAATACCCTTTGCCTCCGTTCAAAAATGCCTATTTTTCTTATGACTTATTAAGGACTTTCTAAAATACATTTTGCAAGTTCCAGCAGTTTTTATTTTTTATGAAAAAAGTTAGCAATCAAGTAGATCACCTAATTACATTTGGTAGCGCCTACAATACACTTGTAATCACAGTAAATTAAAGGACTACAGTGCAGTTGCTCCTTTTTGACTGTCTGTCTTGCTTTCATTCCGGTTTCTTTTCAGATGGGGTTGACGCTGCTAACCGTGTGAGCTTTACCGGCAAGTACGAGCGAGGCTCTCAACTTTCATTCCGAGACAGAAGCAAACCTTAAATTTTGCATTATTATTTTGGGACTCAGCTTGGTTTGTTTGAATCGGTTGAATTTTATATGGACTTTTCGCAGTTATCAATGTAAGAAACTAAAAATCGATGAAATGATATATAAAATCACCTGCAGCAGCGTAAAGTAATTTTGTTTTTCGTAAGCAGGAAATGGGAGCCGTGTTACTCCAAATTAACGGTAGCGAAGCCGCGGGAAAATGCTAGTAAGTCATAATTTAAAAACGCTGTTATAACTCCATCAAAATGTAACTATTTGTAGTAGAAATTTTAATGTACGTTGAAGGTAACAGGGTACTTTTATATAAGCAATAAGTAAAAAGTGAAGGATTGAAGAATACGGATTGGCATACTTTCAAAATTATAACAATACGTAAAAATAAAAAAATGTCACTGCTAAACTATAAACTTTACCAATTGTTGGTATTGTGACAGCGTATTCGCGCCGGTTTTACTGTCCAATAGAAATAAAAAAGTTATGACACCGCGCACTGTCGACGGACAGTTTCGTACCAGCTATTCATCTTGATGACAGATGGGATACCAGAAATTACGCTATTCTACGCTTCTATATTGTTTGCTAAACTCGTATATTTATCGCTATAGACATCATGCTAAGCGTGTTTTACTAGTCAGGTAAATTATTGATTTTAGAAATTGTTGTGTCTGCGATACGCGATTAGAAATATAGTGAATAATAAAGTTCCTTATGCTTGTTAGATTGTCCGTCAGTTCACTGCAGTCCTGGATGGGGCGTCCGCAACTTCACAACATGGCATCGCATAGTTGTTCTTCTATTTGTTTCCGTATTTATATAATAATGTTTTCAAGCACATAACCGAATATACATATAATGAGAACACTAACCGAGCACCTCCTAACTTCGAGATTCCTACCGAACCGAAAACAGCAAATATCAATCCGAACCGAACGTCACGCGCTTGACCCCAACCTAGAATTTTTTCTTTGTGTAGGAATCCCTATACAAACCTGTTCACCTAATAATTAATATTGAGTATAGGAACTGCCCGTTGAAACCGAACTGAAATACTAGAGATAATTTAAATATTCTAGTCGTAGTGCCAATTTTTTTTTATTTATGTTAACATAAATAACAAAAATTCATTCATGCTGGATAAAATGGTTGGGTTCATACCTTTCCGAACTCAAACTTACTTTAACATAGTTGCATTAAATTAACGATAGTCATGTCATTTACTTTATTCACCCGAGTGGTATGCTTCGGCCCAATCTTGCCATTGTCATGCTATGTATGCGGCGTGTGCTCATTGTTTGTTTATTTAAATTATATTTTATAGTATTACAGAGCTTTTCAATACGAATGATATTGCTAAGGCGCCAACGTGCGTGTAACATCGTATATCTGATAAACATAGAATTTTTATATTAAAAGAGGTCGAAGATACAAAAGGGACCTTTGTGTGCTAATGCATATTCACGAAACAAATGTGGCTTTTATATTACAAAGGCATTCACACGTCAATATGACGGGGGAAAACGTCCAGAGGTATAGTGTAGGAATCTGCCTATAAACTTGGGGCTTGTCCAGTTAATTGTATATTCGGATGTCTGTGCACTAAACACATTCTCTTAAAATTAGCCAAATCTCGCTGCTTGTTTGTCTCTAAAAAGTAATGAAATCTAAACAAAATCATGCCAAGTCTAAGTTGTAATTAAGTAAGACACTTGGCCTTGACTTTTTAGAAATAAACAAGCAGCTCCATTGAGACTTGACTAGATTTTATAGAAATTTTTGGTGAGATTTCAGTTCGTTCTGTAGAAACTTACACGAAAACCATATTAATATCTCTAAAACAGCTGAGGGTTCTTTACATCAATTGAAGTGTTCCACCCACCCAAAAATATTTGACTTGTGTTGAATATTTTTTGTAAAGGCGATATGTCGAATTCTAATAGTTTGGTTGGGCCCTTGTATTTTATTATCAGGGTCACCAGGTACTCCAGATCTTCGATTATCTTAGTTTTATATAGATTTTTCTTTCTATGGCCAGTATACCCTAGCTCTGTATATAATTTCAGCTCTCTGTGTTTATGGGAGGTAGTAGTTCTATTTTGATGACCATTCGAAACTTTGCTTTCGCTTAGCTTAAGAACTAAATGACGTACAGAATTTTGGATTTAAAGTATGTGGTTCTAGCTTTCTGTATAACAATTTTTTTTTGCGTTCTAGTATTATCTAGAGGTTGTCAAGGGCCTGAAAATGTGACTAAATGGTTCCAGTTAACGATGGTACAGCAGTGTTTGCTTCGTGCCGACATGGCGGCAGCACTGCCATCGATTTATGTCGTTAAAAGTGTTCGTGCTTTTTTATGTTTATTTTTTATAAATATCGCTTTGATGACACATCAAATAATTAAGCTGTGCTGTCCACCGCTAACTTTCAGTAAATAAAATATTGTAAAAAAGGTTTAAACTTTAAACTGAGGTATCGATAAAAAATTACGGGTAAACTCTACGATACTAGGGTTGACCACTCCCTCGGATCGCCCACGGACATCCAGTAGCTTTTTACATCACCAATTAAAGCGCGGTTCGCTCACAAAGATCATGCATAAAAATACCAACCTTAATATATTGATTTATTTAAACAATTATTTATGGATTAAGTTATTTGATAACATGATTCATTGATTGTCATACTTTTATATGAAACTAACTACTGTTGAAAGCTTTGCCAGCATTGTGTCATTTCATTTCAACAGAACATTAACAAATCATAATTAAAACAGCACATTTGTACAAACCAATATCTTATACTAGTAAAGATATATATAAACCGGGCTGCTATGATTCTAATTCATTCTATTTGCAGGTGCTAATAAGTATACCTACAACAAAAAAAAACATTATCTGTCCTGTACTTTAACATAAAATTAAAATTCAGGTAGATAAATAGTCATGAAATATTATGGCTTCTACTATTTCAATTAAGAACCCATAAGAAGAGGGTATCTTATGAGTTGATGTTGATACGGGTTATTTGGGTAAAAAATACAAATTCAAATTCAAATTTGAATTAAAGCAAATGATTAAATGCAATACTTAACAAGACGATGAGGCTGTATTTACTCTGTGAACACTTCTATGAATACACACATGTACATTTTTTCGCACAGTTCGTATATTTTCCTTCATAGAACCCAGAGATTTTTTTCTTCTTATTTAATGTAAAAGATTGACTGACATATTAAACGAACCAACTAATTTCTAATAAATTGACGAATTATCAAATATGCTCATTACTTAACCTCGTCAAGTCGTTCTCATAAATACAACGCTATTAAAGTAGCCGACGGTACAGAAACTAGCCGTCTTACCTACCTGACGATCAAAGGCAACCATCGCTGGGTGCTCACAGTTCACGTCACACTTTGATGGGCTCGTCATTCGTCCGACCCTTACCGTCGACGTATGGTTAAGTTAATAGCCTATAAATGTCACATTACAAGAAATTTAGTCATTAGTTCGTGATTAATGTTGCACTCGCTATTTGATGACATTTAGATTTGGTACAAGTTGTTTTTGATTTTTCAGTGGGTTTATTAGCAGGTGGGTTATATAATTATTATTATTTTATTTCAGACGTTTTAGTTTATTAAGGAAGGTGCAGTTTAAAACCTCGCTACGTACCAATGATTTTATGAATTTTCGAAATTTTATTAAACGTTTATCCGACGCTCTTACGGTGAAGAAAAACATCGTGGGGAAACCTACGCGTGAAGATTCAGCAAATCAGCCGATTCCGTACTGAGCCCGCGTGGACGACTAAGTCTTTTTCCTTCTGCTGGTACGTTTGTGAATTAGATGATAATTTGTAGTAGAATTTTAACGTGGTATTCGTTATATTATTAAGTAAACGGCACGATCAGATCGTTAACGTGATCTTCAAGGTCACATACAAAAGTAGATCTTCTATAACTGTAAATAGGTAATTATTTTACCGTCAACATTTCCCTGTATAAGTCACCCGCAACGAAGAATTTATTAACTAATCAACCCAGCAAATTCACTTGCTACAATGTCTGCTTCCCGAAACACAGAAGAACTTGACATTCCTGGTCCTTTTACTACTTAACTTAATATTTTAATCTTTTGTTCATGTGTCATCATAAGATAAGATAAAGAAGCAGGTACCAGCTGCGTTCTTAAGGAAATGAACTTACTTACGTACTTTACTTTACGACTGCGTCAGAGGTTTTTTTTTCGAACTGACTACTGCTGTTGGCCGCAGATGGCCTTTACAGCTTCACCGGGCAATGCAGTCAGAGGATTTAAAAGTGGTCACATTATGTGCATTGCATGGTTTAATCCTATTTCCATTCGATTGCAGGCATAATATAATTAAGAAAAATATCATCATCATCATCATCATCAGCTCATTAAACGTCCCCACCGAAGGGCACGAGCCTACCCGTATAGGGTGATTAGGCCTTAGTCGTCCACGTGGGCTCAGTGCGGATTGGACGACTTCACACACAACCTTCGAATCTCTTCGCAGGCGTGCATGAAGGTTTCCTCACGATGTTTTCCTTCACCGTAAGAGCGTCGGATAACGTACATCTATTTTCGAAAATTCGAAAATACATTGGTACGTGTCGGGATTTGAACCACAGCCCTCCCGGTAGGAAGGCGACAGTCCACACCACTGAGCCACCGACGCTCTAAGAAAAATATATTCAGTATTAATTTAGTAATTCATTTCCTATATAAAAGACCTAAAAAATTTAAAATTAAAATGGACGCCATTAAAGATCAGCTATCGTGATGGTAAGGGTTAACGCTGCCTCTTAAGAACGCCTTTAATTGATTTGAATTGTAGAGGAAAGAAATGTTGGTAATATTAATAGGACTATTCTATGGTATTCTTAGTTAAAGCTAGTCGACTAGATTTACTGTCACCATAATCGTGTGTTTAATATAACTATAATAGTCCACTATAAATTATTACATCTACAGGCAAACAGCTTCAATTGTTTCTGATGATACTCATAGAGTTTCTGAAGTCTATTTCTGTTTCGAATTTCAGTCCATATAAGATTTATAACCATTTATTTGTTCCTAAATTAATTTAGAACGACAAAAGGTTGTTGTCGTAAAACCTAATCAAAACGAAGTCAATGAACGATGCTTAATTGTTTTCTTGGTTCTTTGAGGGAACTCGGTTGACTGTGCGTGCCGTTCAAATTCATTAGTTTCTTCAAGATTCGTTACTTCGGCGATTAAAAGTTTGCCAAGTCCGATACTCGCTACGGCCGTTTACGATCCTTTTGACATCAGTAAAAATATACAGAGGGTCACTTAATATCGTATGCTGAAAATGTTAAATTTGTAGTTATAATCTAAATACTCTTTTAACAAAAATTGGTATTCGTACCTTCTTCTTCCTGTATTAAATTTTCCTCAAATTAGTTGCAACGTAGTAATTAGCACTACAGTTTTATCTGCGTAGTCACATTTCACTACACATTTTATTATATCTCCTAAAGTACAACTAGGATTCATCACTATTGTACATGTAAAAGAAGCATCAATTTAATATTGTTAGCAAGAGAACTTAAGTTACCTACATAGATCGCTTGACAAGCAAGTTGAAGTAGCAGTCGGCTAGGTGCAGAATTAATTGCCGTTGAACCAGATGAGTTCCTGAACTCCAGAGTGGAGAGCGCGTTTTGGCAAGCGTAGCGTAGAACGCCCATTAACCAGATAGATTGATCGAAGACCCGCGGAAGATTGCTGGTGGATGAAAGGTTCGAGTGGAAGAGAGAACATCACGGCTCTGCTATTAAATTCTTAGTAAAATGTTTCTCTACACAAACAAATATCTACACCTCTTTTTACCATCCTAGTTTTTCTCTTTCTTTTCAGTTATTTGCTTTGTCTAGACTTTATTTCTATGTTTAAAATACCTTCTTTCGTTTCAAAAACATTTCAATCATTTGTGTTATGAATCTATTTATTTAACTTTTTATTTTGAAGGAAAACCAACAGCAACAAAACACAAAAATATACACATATAACAACAAGAAGCCAATTAAAGATCCTCAGAAATGAACATTGTATAAGAAAAGAATATCCAAATGCGAAATAAAATTAAACAATTAAAATACAACAGATGAGGCAACACAAAACCAACAAAAAGGTAAATAATACATTTAGGTACTTAATTACACCAAAATATGAAAATTGTTAAAACTTATAATTCAGGAGCATTATAGCAGAACTATATTTCTAATTTAACTGATACTATTACTTTTTGTACATCAATTGAATCAAATATTAATTTGCTAAGCTATGAATTCTTTTGGCTATCTATTACTTATGTACAATGAAATACGAGGACAGTAACATGAAATCACTGGAATTACCCCGATATCTAATAAAGTATCTATAAAAGAAAGTAGGAAATGTGCTGTTTGCTACTCTATGCGAGCAAGTTTCTTTTGAAAGTTACTAATGTCTGGCTGAGACCACTTCTATTGAAACCCGGACCACTCTGAAATCTAATTTGTTTGGAAGGCCGATAGAAGGTTCGGGGCTGTTGTTTTCGATCCAAATATTTTTATCACGGAAAGGCTCGCTGATTTGAATAAATGCGACTATTAGCTATGGCGGTTTGTTGTTTTAGCCGCAAAGTTACATGCTAAATCTGTCAAAACACAAAAGTTTTGGAGTTTAATTATGGGATTTTACTGACTGGTTTAGTTTGCTCCTTGATCCATGAAGGAGCTGTTTGATCTTTGAAGAGTGTGTCCTTAAAGAGTGCCTTGAAGAATGCACAGGTGCAGTGCACTTCGTAGAAAATAATCTTTCCATGTTGGTATAAAACTGGATAAAATTTCATTGTTCATTAATATTAATCCAGGGGACGTGGATATGTGTATAAACACCATGTTTATATTACCAGTTTATTTTTTTATGTCGTAAGTGAACGAGACGATTAGTTCGCTCACATGGTAGTAAGTGATACGCCTGACCATGACAGATGCAGTGTTGAAGGAAAATAATAACAGTAGGTAGTCATTATTTACCGGTAACCCTGCCTTGCACCCATTCTCAGGATGAGGGCACTGTAGCAGTAATCATACTGTTACAGTGCCCTCATCCTGAAACACAGAAGAGTAAGACACTCCTATTTTACGGGACGATATCTGGCATTGCGGTGATACTAACCTAAACGACTCAGTTCCGAGATTACCACCTTGTAAAATAATAAAAAAAAAATCAGGCGGAAGTGTGATTTTTATTTAGAAAAGACTTATGAAATATGCTACTTATATATTTAGGAATCTAAGCTTATTTAAATAAATACGTTGCCTGATTGTTCAAGTCACATGCTCAAGAAAATACACCTACTGCCCCAAAATAGTACACTCAGGCTTTTCAGCAATTACGAACGGAATAGTGTTCAATACATTGCAGGCAGAATTGTCGGAAACCAGCCAGCAATTCCGTGTAACAAAATCAAATTTCATAAAACGGCTGAGATACTTTATAACGACGACGATATAAATTATTGGCCTTTTACAATACATTATTGTATAAGGCCACCTGGCCTTTACAATAATATACCTATATGCAACGGTTTCAAAATTTTGACGTCACATAGAAATGTCAATTGGAGGAACCAAAGTTAGAAAGACTACTGTTTTCATGTTCTTACAATGAATACATTAATAAAGTTAAAACTAATTTGAATATACTATGTCATATGTATCACCATGAATTCTAAAATGGAGCACACCTGTCTCCCAAGTTCATAATCACTCGGCTTAAACACCTTCAAATTGTATTCACCGACTAACACAAACTCGGGCAAGGAATTTAATTCCTTAGCGGTACGCATAATAAATGTGAGAGAAAATCTACTGCGAAGCTACGTGCGCACTGATGGAATGCCTACCAAGAAACTGTGCCGTTTCCTAAAGCCGGTTGACCGATTAAAGAGTGGGAGGATGGAATTATTTATACAGTTCTCCAGTTAGGTTATTGTTCGAAAGGATCTTTCTAGATTTCTTATTTCTCTCGATTAGCTTTTAATCGTAGTTACAAATATAATTAACCCATAAATATCAATAGTTCACATACAAGGAAAATTTGGAGAGTCACCTATTTATTATAAGGGGGATAAGTACTTAGCCATCGCAAACATTCTACTATATCTAAAGAGCCCAGTTTGTTCTTTGGCAAGATAAAAATTTTACCACCAGACCAGAATTAGGTTTCGAAATATCCCTACTTTGACATAGCAGATACCTCCTCTATTCTCTTACGAGGATCCCGTCCCTCTGCACTTCCCTTGGGTCCCCAGTGTAAAGATGTGGTATCCGATGTGACTCTTCGTCCAGTATAAAAGTACCTTGAAGTCAGCGTTTGGTAAGGTTAGGTTGGGATTTTCGTCAAAGCATACCCAGGAAAAAAGATGAATCCGTAACGTACAGCAATTCTTTTAGAATTTCAATATAAAGTGTTTTATTAAGTGCATCTAGTGATGGTGATATAGATCAACAAGCGTTTTTATTTCACATCAAATACTATTTTCGAGACACACACGTACCGCATCATTCCACTGTATAGTGTGGGCCGGCGAAGCAAACATTGACTCATCGAGTGTTGGCTGGCGTTGGGCTCTACTGCAATTATGTACCAGTTTCAGTGCAGACAAAATTAATGATATTTCCTTAGATATAAAAAATACGCACGGAATCTCGCCAACAATAAAAGTGTGTAAAATTTCGGCCAGTCTTTGTATCGAAAATTAAGACATTTGGCTCGTATCTGCCAACAGAGCCGAGAGAAGAACTGAGAAGACTTGGCTCGCGTAGCAAAATTGTCCAAAAACCGAAGGGATCAAAAGGAAATAAACAGGGAACTAGTTTTCGTAATTAAATAATCAAGTTCCATTTAATACTTTTAGTTCAAAACATTGAAATTAATATACCAAAAACATCAGATGCATATTGTCATTTCGGGTCACATTTCCTGTATTAATGAAACCGTCTTTGTATAATTTTTATACGTTATGGATATTTCTAATCAAATGTTAGTAGTCAGAATCTGGATAAATATAACATCATAAATTTTTTTTTAAGAATTTTCTCTAATAAGCACGTGTCACGTACCTAAAATTCAAACCAGGTCTTAATTAGAACAGAAGACTTGCGTTTTAATTTAAATTATTTTCAACATTTCTTATTACACACCATCTAGAAAACTTAACTACAAGTCAACTGGAAGCTTTATTACTCAACTATGACAGGCAGAATAAAGTGATTGTGCAGTGTTCCTAAAGATAAAACTCAGTGAACCGACTTTAATGAACAAAGTGTCACCGGATAGTTGTGAGCTTCATCCCTTCGTAGAATGTATGGCTGTAATTAATTTAAGTTTCACAGTTCCTACAAATACAAAGGTTGTATGTATGTGGCAAGGGGTGGTATGACCTTACTTGAAACGCGTAAACGTTTGATGTAACCATATATATATATATATGGCTATATATGTGGCTCCACTTTCCTGGTAACGAAAACAGAATAATTTTAACACTGCAACACTGCTTCTAATATAATATCACTATACATCGGAATCCCCCGCCGACCTTAAAAAGTTTTTAAGTCCATTTCAGCAGATACTTCCTCCCCTATTTGAAGGGTTGGGGGAAGATTTTGAAAAAATAAATTGCCTTATTTTTTCGTTTCTGACAAATAGTCCGCATACCAAATTTCAGCGTCGTACTTCAAAAATTGCGGAATGTTCCATACAAACTTCCAACCCCCATTTAAGGAAAGTGGGGGGTGAAAACGGCACAAAAAGTAGCCTAAAACCTATTCTAGGTTACCTACTATCAACATACCAAGTTTCAATAAAATCTATCTTAAAACTGCGAACAATCGGATATGACACTTCCTCCCCTATTTGAAGGGTCGGGGGGTGGATTTTTGAAAAAAAAGTATGCCATATTTTTTCGTTTTTGATAATTAGTCCGCATATTAAATTTCGGCGTCGTACTTACCAAGTATACCAAGTTTAAATAAAACCCGTTTAGGCGTGAAAGCGTTACAAACAGACAGACAGAGATACTTTCACATTTATAATATTAGTATGGATGTGAGCGCTTTTTATGTGTGCAATTAAATAAAATATTGATGGCCCATTCGACCGCATCTGTGTAAATGTTTTCCCCTTTGTTCTTGGTATTTGATTTACTGTTTTTCATGTTCAAGACCTTTTTTCTCTTTTTTCCTTTCTGTTATACGTAATTGTCTTAAAGATGTGAATCTGTAACTATGTGGTCAAACAAATGTTTTTCATTCCATCTAAATCAGAGCTAACCATCAGAGGAGCGCACTATTTAAATAGCGCTCAAACATTTTTTTATCATCTTCATCATGAGTGAATGTCGTCCAGGGGGTTTACCGCCATCTCTTAAAACAGTGTTACAATAATATTATTTCGTATTTTCTGGTACAAAAATACTGACTTATCATTATAACAATATTGTTTTAAGAGATTATGGTTACCTCTCACTGTTACAGGAGCAAACCTTCCCACTTAACATGGCGATGGAAAAATTGGGCGGTAACCCACCACACGAGCCTTGTGCGGATTGTTGGATGTTTACGACTACTATCCTAAGATATAGCTGGGACTGATGTCTTAACGTGCTCTCCGAAGCATGGAATCATCATTATTTTAAGACAATCGGTTAATTCAGCCTGCATGATGAGAAAATCGCACAAAGTCACTTTCACTATGTGGTCTCCACACGGGATTCGAACCCGTTGTGGGTTTGGATCACAGAGCGATCTAAACCCAGTCTAAATGCATGAAATCACGGAGGCAGTTTTGGCACGATTTCATAGTTATATTTGATTTGATTTTTTTCTGTTGACTAACACAAACCATCACTTATATCTATCACATAGTACCACAACGGTAAATACCTACGTAAACCAGTGGCGTTCACTCTATATAAGCAAGTAAGCAGTCCATACCCAGTGTTCCCCGACAAACCGCAAATCCCCATCGTATAAGATTTATATTTATTTGCCCCTCTTTTAAACGATAGGTGACGGCAGCACTAATTTCGTGTAAATGTTTTTGCGATTCGCATTCACATTGCATACCTTACTTATAATCTTTGTGCAAGCCACTGACCCAGACCATTATGTACCTAATCTATAATTATTTCCACTTTTTATCTTAGTTAAAGGTCAATTTCGTATTAGGTACTAGATATTAAAGTAGGCGTGAGGTGATTGTGACCTTGCGCTTAACCATTAACGATTTTTATCCCAATAAGTCTCATCTCGAAAATTGGCAGCGATAAATTTTGTAAGGATTTAAACGGAGCTGGTTATTTATCACAGAGGCACAAAGTACAGGATATATCATTTGGTCAAATATATCCCGGATTATGGCCTGTGTTGAAAAGAAAAGAATCCAGGCAGATATTATACCTATATTTTATTGTGGGGTTATAAATATATATAATTTCATCAAATAAATTAATTCATGAAGTATGAGAAAACATTGACGACCCATCTGGTGTAATGGTTGAGACGTCGGCTGTTAGACCAAGGGTTCCGGGTTTGATCCCCGGGCAGTACAAACATTTGTGCATGACAAACATGTCTGTTTGTATTGGTTGGGTATTTTCTCTGTACAATACGTATGTAGTTACAAAAGAAAGTATATATGTAAGTTTATCCGTTGTTTAGTACCCATATTCCAGGCTTATGCTTAGTTTGGGGCTGTGAGAATGTCTGTGGATATGCCTTTGTTCCCGACAACCTAGTAAGTCACAGTTACATAAATGACTAGGTTATCGGGAACTGCTACTTTTATATAGCCAATTAACCAGAATAAGAATACGGCTCACCACGTGTAAAGTGCCTTCACCGTCTATGAACATTGCAAGACTTGAGACCGTTTTAATGAGAATAAGCTCTCTTCAAGAACACCATATCGTCTTAAAACGTTTCTGAAGGCAACTAGTTTATATTACAAAGTGCACAGGACGATCACATGACAGAGTGGCATTAAAGCAAAATTATTAACCGAAAGACTGTTTACTGTTTTTACTATCAATACGCTAAGAAGTTATTATACTCCATCAAACCCACACTGCACCCGTCACCCGAGACAACAGATGTTAGGTCTCTTATACCCGGTAATTTTACTAGCTGCAGTGCTCTCATCCTGAAACATAAAAGTGCATAACACTCCTATTTCACGGGACGATATCTGGCGCAGCGGTGGTACGTAGACGACTTAGTACTGAGTCTACCACCTAGTAAGTAGTTTCAGAGTTTATTCGTCCCTGTCAAATAATCTGTTGAATTGTACTGTAGAAGATATCTAGATATAATATCGAGACAAATTAAAAAGAATTCTTAACACAACGCAGCCAGGGGCCATTTTAATTACCTTTTCATTAGTTAGAGCAAGAGCTTTATAATAAACGGGGTTCCAAATTCATAACGTTCTACTTGTTATTTGCATATTTTGTGAATACAATTCAGTTTACTCATCCATTCCTAAGCCTACTCACCGTTAGGCCTTAGTTAATCGAAATGTATATAAGTCCAGGCTTTGTTTTATCAAGTAAATTGAATAAAGTGATTAAAACAAACTCCCATTAATAACGAAATAAGCCAATTAAGCATTTACATCTTATCTTAATTTAGATTTTACAACGTAAATTATTGGTACTGATAAAACTGGAAACATAGAGATGTACGGATTAACTTGTGTAATTAATAACTAGGAGAGTTTGCGATCGATTTTGGAGTTTTTGATCTGCAAAGTCAAGTTGAAGTAGCAGCTTGCTAGTAAATATATAATTCATAAGAAGTAAGACAGATGCTATACTGGAGTCGCAAGGAAACCCATAGCCTTCTCGAAAAAATATTTCAACTCATAATAGTGCTTTTATGACTGCCGCGGCATAATGACTTTTCATTAATGTGGTCTTCCTCTTGGATTAAGACCAATACAGTAAACCCTCAGATCATGCAAACTTAACGCTTATCTAAGCGATAAGTTCTCATTATTATGGAGGTAGCCGTTTATCTATAAATACCTACTATTTTCAAATCAATAATGAAGCTCATCATCATCATCAGCTCATTAAACGTCCCCACCGAGAGGCTCGAGCCTACCCGTATAGGGTGATTAGGCCTTAGTCGTCCACGCGGGCCCAGTGCGGATTGGACGACTTCACACACAACCTTCGAATCTCTTCGCAGGCGTGCATGAAGGTTTCCTCACGATGTTTTCCTTCACCGTTAGAGCGTCGGATAACGTACATATATTTTCGAATACAGGATTTGCACCTCAGCCCTCCCGGTAGGAAGGTGACAGTCCACACCATTGAGCCACCGACGCTCATGAAACTCTGGAGACCTCAAACACGCTTGATTTGGTTATCAACTGCTGATAATACAGCCTTTTAAATTATAAACGAAGGCCATCGTTTGACAGTGAATTTTAACGATTATTCTTTGAATAACAACAACAAAACTAGAATTAAACTTTTTCAATTTAGCTATCCCTGAACTGATTTGTAGTTACAATTTGTATTGCAATTGCGGCGTTTACATGATCCCAAAGGAATTGTTCGCTTTCAAGTTAGGTTGATTTTCCAATTACCATTTTCGTGTTAAGCGATCCGATGTAATTAAGACAATAGTACCAATATTTATATTTTTGTTTTGAACTTTATTTGTATGAGAATAAGCTTGATAATAAATTGTTCCCTTTAATATGAAACACGGGTGCATGTTGCGTGCAGAGATGTATTGATTGCGGTCGATCTACGCAACGGGTGCGGACACCCGCCAGGTTTATTAATATTGCGTGGCTAGTAGTGTTGCGACGTTAACGATAACAATGTCACCTATATTAAAAATAAATTCACAGAATTTAACACTTATTCAGTGAATTAATCAAACTCAGGAGTAGAGTACTTAAATTTTTGACATTGAAGATGTCTATACGTTCGTTTTCAGGGTTCGCATCAATTTCGCAATATCTCCGAAAATATGCAAGTTAGCCAGAACTATTAGTTAGTCTCATAAGATTCAGAATTTAATGGCGGATCGTATGGTGTTAATTATCGAAAAAAAACAGAGATTTTGGGGTCAATTTTATTATTAAAATTTAACAAAATATCAAAAACAAAAAATGCCCCCCGAGGTATGAATATTTTGCATCGAATGACATTAGAATTTTGAAAATCAGATTATATTTACTATGCGTTTTTAGTGCCCTTAGGAGCGCATTTTGTTGGAATTATAGTGTGCGCGGCACATATCTGCAATCATCTCCGAAAATATGCAAGTAAGCCGGCACTGTTTAGAATGGATTAATTTGTAAAAGTTTGAAAGATAAACGTTTAACAATGAGAAGTAGTTAATAGAACATATCGATAGTTTCTCAACACAGGCAACTCGAGAGATGCCTCGTTTACGCCAAAATGTGTTAAATAGTCTCTTATAAGAGACATTCAACATACGTGCGCAGTAATTACATGATGCCGTGTGTTCAGAATTGTTGGGTTTTGTTTTTATATAATATTACACGGGTATTTTTAATGAGTTTAACCTTTCTATGGACTAAAAATACACTGATCATTGTAATATAACGAGTTGAGTTCAGCTTAGTTTAAATCGTCAGTAGAATTAGTTGTTATGTGCGGCATTGATCTTAATAAAGAATAATAACTGTTTATCAGTTGTTAGTCTCCTTCAATGCCGCTCTGTCAGGGTTAGGCGTATCACTTACCATCAGTTGATAATTTTTAAGTAATTCAGACCCCCGGAGGAAGTTCGGCATAGTATGACTAATATATTATCATTACTACTTTGAGCATCGATGGCTCAATGGTGTGGACTATTGTCTTCCGATCGGGAGGGCGCAAGTTCAATTCCCGCCGCGTAGCAATGTGTCTTCGAATTCTCGAAATTATATGTACATTATCCGACGCTCATATGGTGAAGGAGAACATCATGAGGAAACCTGCGCACGCCTGCGAAGTGATTCAAAAGTTGTGCGTGAAGTCGAAAAATCCGCACTGGGCCCGCGTGGACGACTAATGCCTAATCATCCTATACGGGAAGGCTCGTGATACTTGGTAGGGCGATAATGAACTGATGATGATGACGATTTTAAAATATTACATTCTAATTTATCTTTTAATAATTGAGGTTACCCTTTTACTTACATAAAACCTTGTTAGGCAGTTGCGGTCTGCCTGATGTATGTAAGTTTGCCTCATGCAAATGTGAATTCAGGAGAAATTCCTATCTCCTTAGATTCCCCATGGCATATTAAGTGTAGGCATTCGAGGTTAGTTCTTCCACACTTAACATTGGCTGAGCTGGGTACGCAACCTCCGCAGTTTTCGCATGATTTTCTTTTCACATCTAGAAAGAAAGAATTTATTCGCCACAAATTACAATATCCACTAAACAAATAAAGACAATAAAGAAAGTTAAATAATAACTTATAATCTAGTGGCCAATCAGATACAGCCTAAGCTCAAACTGCAGTAGTGTGGTAAATACTACTGAAGCATTGATATTCTGGCTGTACTCGTACCTATGGCGAGTGAGTCACTTCTATCACGCCCGCAATTGATTTCACTCCTTCTTATCAAAGTTACTAAACTGCACAGATGCAGTTTCCTATGAAAACATATTTACTATAGAAACGCATTTCAAGCTGCACCTTAACTAAACACAAGTAACCGGACGAGGGTGTCGTATCCTGGTCTGGTTTTTCAGGTTTGTGGTTGAACTCCCTGTCTTGGTTCTGCTGGTGACATGCTTTGGGTACTCGTGGGATCTTTTCTCTGTATTTAAGTTCAATTTATGAGGTATTTAGGAGGTTACGGTAGCAGATCCGCATCGGCTGTGTTCCTTACGGGTGAGCATTAATTACATGTCCTCCCATCCAAAGCCAAAAGCGTTATTTAGCTATTCAATATAGGATATATTAAACAGATGTTTGTTTGAAGCATGCTTTCATTCCCAGTATTTTGTCCCTCATTATTTAATGGGTTATAATTTAACAATTTACTTGAGCTTTCTTAGCGTCTCGACGAAGATTATTTTAATCCAAAATTTGTGAAATTTATTCAGACCCATTATATCTGGCGGCCAATTTTAAAGGCCTAATTTTCATTAGACTGATTTAATTTGAGTCCGTAAGAAGCCAAAGTTACGCGGATCAAAATAAAAGTTTTTGCAAAAATTAGATTGTCCTTTCCACTTAAAAGTTGAAACAACGAAGATTACCATCATTTTTTATTAGCATGACTTTGTGGACTTCATTGAAAATGTTTTCAAAGATGAAGAACACGGTTTCTTTCGATAACGGCCTAGGCTACATTCATTTCATGTAGAACTGGGTTCTCACCTTATATTCTGAGGGCTTTTCCAAAAAAAAACTTATCATCAGGTGAGCGAACTGGTTTTCGTCACTTNATAATATAAAAAAGCAAACGAGAATTTAGTTACTTGCCATATGAAATTATATTAATATAGAGTGTATAAGCCACGTCCTACTTATGAACTACGAAAGCATTTAGATGATGATGATTTAGATTCACGAATTAATAAAAAAGTGATGCAAATCTTCATGGTTATCATAAATTACCATAATTATAAAATCCTGTAATTATTCCTAAAGTCTAGTTACGTTTGGGGGTGCAACGAATATATTATTTGTCTCAGTGTCCGCTCGTGTTCCAGAGAGGTATTAATTAGACACTGGAGATATTTTAATGCTCTCTCAGCATATATATTTTCATTATTTTTTATTTATAGTCTACTGTATTATGTATGTTGTATTTTAAGTTTATTGTTGACTGCGGGAAAGTATTGTAACGGTAGTAGGTATATTAAGATGTATCCATTAGACGTCATTATTATAGCATACACAAAGCATTAAAAATTAAAACATCAAGGTAACTAGGTACGAGTAAAATAAGGTGGAACGAATCGAGAAATTTTGAAACAATTGTCAATTTCATGGCTGGGTAACTACTATATTATCTTAGTGGTAGTAAATTGCTTGGGAGATTCTACCGTACTAATGAAGGTAGAGTGACCACTAGGATGTGGTTGAGCGCCGACCTGTAATTATTGAAGGTGACCATCAAATACGCCTGGGTGGACAAATGGATATGTGGCAGCCGCCTAAAATGTCCACCTGAATAGATATTCAAAATTTGTGGTGGAAACACCTGCTATTTTACAAAGGGATTCCACTTAAAACGATTATTATGTCGAGAAGGTAAAGGCATTTCTTGCATATAGAATACAATACCTAGAATAGTAATAGAGGAACGAAAAATATCTCCACATGTATAAATTGGAACGTTGTAAATCTGTATCAACAATAATATCAAGGAAATATAAAGTAGGAAAATAAAGCTTATATGCAAGAGACTTAAAGTAGAAAACAACAGATTCTAACTCTAGAATTTAATTGAACACGTTAACTGACACAAAGAACATAAGTCTCAACTAAAAAAACAAGCATAATAATATCACGATTTCCAGCACTTTCTATGCCTGCTACTCATTAGGACACATATTCCGGTTCTGTCAAGCTGCTTTATTCGATTCTGAATAACTCTTACTTTACCTAACTCTCTACGAAACGCTTTCTCACAAGAACTATAAGAAAATAGGAATATTGAGTTTATTATATTCTCTTTCTTTGTATATTGATATTTTTAACTCGTTAACTGGTAGAGAATGCCACTCAGCATTAAGTTCGCCTTTGTAATTTTTTATTTAGTGTGCATTAAAGTTTAAATAAATATATTCTATTATGAGTCTAAATATTACGATATACACTCTAACCAGTGTAGGTACAACATTCGGTCCAAGATCCAAGCTATGATCATAGAGGTTCTACGTTAATCCCGCTAGAGGCAGGCTATTTTGAGTTGCCTAATATCGAAGTGATGAACCCGCAGAAACGATTATTTGTCGGTTATAGTTCATTGAATCATCTGAGACTATTTTAATTATATCAAAATGTCAATCGGTTTGTACTCTATTTCTATATAAACGAAATAGGTACATTACTATTCAATATAGATCCAATATCAATTGAGTTATTTCAATTTAGAAAGAATATTAAAACCTCAGACACGAAGTGTTTTTCTTTAATTAAAACTCATTTGTTTGTGTAGCTGTCAGTATTGATAGATTTTAATTAATTTAATTTAAGATATCATTATTCAACTGTAAAACAAAGACTTTGAATTACTAACCTAGCGTACCTTTTTCATCATCATCATCATCATCAAACGTCCCCACCGAGGGGCACAAGCCTACCGTGTAGGGTGATTAGGCCTTAGTCGTCCACGCGGCCCAGTGCGGATTGGACGACTTCACGCACAACCTTTGAATTTCTTCAGAGGCGTGCATGAAGGTTTCCTCACGATGTTTTCCTTCACCCTTTTAGAGCAGACTATAAATACATCTTTTGAAGTTGACTGTTACATGTTTTATTAAATCCTGTTGTGAATTCGTTTGATTCTCATTACACTGCAAATACTATTTGTAATGAGATAAGGCATCTTGTTGCTTTTCCCTATATCAATTTTTATATTTACTCTTCTGTCATTTTTTACAAACGGCCATCATTTCATTTCATGGCCGATATATTAGGCGCAGAACGGGGAGATTATATAAAGCAGTGGACTGTGATATATATGTGAAGAGGTGATATATAGGTGCGGGGCCATGGTCATTATGTCTTAAAAGTTGGATTAAAAATATTCGAAGGAGGAACCAAGTCACGGACAGTTTACAGCATTAGCAAGATAAAGTGGCAGTGGACTGAATCTCACGAATTGGACGATGGATGTTAGTGTTTCCAGACTGATAGTCTGAAGACTGGAGAAAGAAATGTGTGAAGAAGGAATATTCTCATAAAGCGCAGATGTCACTGATGCCACTGCATTTTGCACCAACTGTAGCCAAGATAATCAGCTCATTTATACGTCTCCACTAAGGGGCACCTATATATACACGAGGGACTTGTACGGATTAACCGACTTAACGCACAATCTTTGACTCCCTTCGCAGATGTGCGCAGATTTCCGCATGATGTTTTCATGCACCATAAGAGCGTCCGATAAACGTACATGTAATTGCCGAAATTGGAAAACACATTGGTACGTGGCGGGATTTGTCCCTGCACCCTCCAGATCTGAAGGCAACAGTCCACCCTGATGAGGCAAGAATATTAAAAGTACTTTTGCTTTTTCTCAGTAATAATACTCGTAAAGTCGAGTAATTCAATAGAAAACAAAAAACAACCTTGTTAAGTCGTAAAAGATTCAATACCTTAAAAAGGATCGTTTTCATTGTACTTTTATTTATCGAAGAAATCTCGTCACATACCTACTTCAATGATCACATTGTGCCCAATATTACGGAACTCTTAATTCAGTATGGGTCACATCATGGAGAATAATAAATTTGATATATTAAATGTAATAGGACGAAAGTTGGCTATAAAAGCCAAATCCCTTATGGAATGGGTACCCAATGTGGGCAGCAATAATAGCATAAAGGATGCCGAAACTTTAGTAAACTAACTATCAACATATTAAATTTGAGGGTAAAGCAAATTATAAGTGAGGGTTCTATCAACACGATACTATATTGGACTCAATGTTGTTTTTGGGGAAATGTAAATCACATTCATTTTCGATTTGCTTTTACGTGTCGCCTATCCACCGTTGAATTTTTACCCCCAGTGTATTTTTTTTCACTACATAGTATAAAATGCGATATAAGAAACTTGGAAAACTGGAACGATGTCATTTACAGAAATAAAATGCGACTTTGCATTTTCTGTCCCTCAGTGTGCTTAAATCTTTAAAACTATGCAACGGATTTTGATGCGGTTTATTTGAATAGATAGAGTGATTCAAGAGGAAGGTTTTTTTTTATAGGATAGGGGGCAAACGAGCAGACACATCACCTGATGTAAAGTGAATACTGCCGCCCATGGACATTTGCAACACCAAAGGAGCTACAAAATGCGTTGCCGGCCTTTTATATTTATAATAACATCCATCAAATACTCCGTACCTTAAAAATATTTTTGATTAAATATACATCTATATGGCCCTTTACTGCATATAATTTGAATGAATATTTTCGAAGATATTACAGATTTAAAAGTTGCGGTACGTAGCGTTTGCGGCGGTACCGACCGACCGGGGAGGCGGGAGCGTGCCTATCATGAATGTCCAACGGGGCAGGTCGCTAGTTTTTCATAAAGCCTTCTCAAACCACATTTTGTAAGTGTTTAAAATGTGGCTTGAGAGCCTGGAGAGTTCCTTACATTACCGTTCTTTATAATTCGTCACTCCATCGGATTTCAACCCAAGGAACTATTTCAAAAGAAAATTATGATTACGGATGCACACCACCCGGAATTAAGGGTACAATGAATTTTCTGGCCTTAATTTTATGAGTAAGTCAGTTAAATAAAATTTGTGTGGGTAAGATCTCAAGTTCATTGTCTTTATTTTACAGCCAAAGAGTTGGGAGTGATGAAAATTATATTCTCACTAGGAACCATAGTACCCCATATCTTGATTTTTTATTTTCGAGTATGTGTGTCTTTCATTTTCTTCAACTTATGTCTGTCCACTTCTGGGCATGGGTGGGCATATAAAACGCAATTCCATAATTATAATATGCATAATAATACTTATGTATTATGTGCCCTAATAATACTATGGATGGACCATTGGTGACGATATAAGGTGGAATTTAACGTAATAAGTGAAAAGGGAAAACTCTGGTTTATGTATTAATGATAATTTATTTGAAATTTACATGACAGCATCGGAAATGCATTTTGTTTGCAGTCGCTCACAGACTCTAATCTATGACGGTTAAATATGTATATGGGATACACGCGTACAAGGTTAAACTTTAGGAATACCGTGTCTCTCTTAACGCCCGTAGTGCCCTAGGGAAATTTAGGGGACCGGACGGGAGTTTTAGTGGCAAGCCGTGAAGTCAATAGTTATCACCATAACGGTGACGGACAATTAATGACGGGTCCATTTTGGGTTCCTAGCATACTTTATAGTGATATATAAATGGAATATAAAGATATATATGCCCAAAGTAACATTAAGGTGTTTATAATTTTGGCTAGTTATAAAATAGGTACATGGTTAATCACGAATTTAGGTGAAAGATTTTAATGCATACATTGGTATTAAAAACTAGATTTTAAAGAAACTGTTAGATTCAATAAACGGCTTAAATCGGTACTTAACTATCTATGTAGTTAGTTTACGAACTAACAAGCAATAAACAAGCAATTAAAATAAATTATAGTAAAAATTGGCACTAAATACGTAGCTAAATGTAAAACAAAAAAAAACTTTTTTAATTTATTTCTTTTTTATGATTTTCTATAAGAGTTAAAAGAGGATTAAATATATAAAATAATCCAATAAACCCACTAACTACACAGTATGGTTATGTGGGCCGTAAACCAACAAGCGCGCACCCAATGCGGATAAGAGGGTGCTAACGACTGCAATCCTAAGATAGTAGCCAGTACCAACGGCTAAGTCACTATGTTTTTTAAAAACAAATGATAGGTCAAAAATTAACACAGCATGTCTTTAGAAACACACAATAATAATAGATAAAGAATTTTGACACAGTCTGTTTTCCTTTTCAACGGTTCCCTAAAGCTTAATATGAAACTTTTAATAAGTAGCATAAGCATGAAGAGGGCAAAATTAAATTTATTAAAGTAAAGTATTTGCTTATATTATGTCAAAATAGGCAAACACCAGCATATGAATATGAATCTATAAAGGTATAAATTTTAATGCCTGCGTATTGTGCTCTAACACGAGCTTCGCGAGCTTTTATAAAGTGACAGCTTGCCCGACTTCCATCAAAAAACTGCTATTGCCATAAAAATCCACTTTCACGGTCTGTATTTCAATTTCAGTGCCAACGGACAAAGCTGAGATTTATATCAAATTCTAGATTCTATTAATACCTAAGCTACACATATATAAATAGAGTATACATAAGTATTCAAATTTACTGATACGAATGTCCATTAGCAGAAAAATGAGCTCTTAATTATTTTAATTTATAGTTTTCATTATTAGAATGAACATGAACATGGACAAGACGAAAGCCCGTAACCAATACCAGTTGGGAAATCTGTCCTCGAAGTTGAAGACGAATATATGTACCTGGGACAAGTAGTCCAAATGGTTAGGTTCAATTTCGAGACAGAGGTTTCTCGTCGAATCCAATTAGGATAGACAGCGTTCGGGAAGTTAAGGCAGATTTTTCGTCCAAAATACCTCAGTGCCTCAAGACGAAAGTCTTAAGACACGTGGCGTCCACGTATCGGAAAACGAAGCGTAGGCCGACCCCCAACCAGACGGACCGATGACCTGGTTAAGGGGGCAGATTATCAACTGCTAGGGAATGGTCCACGTGAAAATCATTAGGGAGACCTTTGTTCAGCAGTGGACATATTAGGCTGAAATGATGAAGTGATGGTAGACTAGTTCCAAATGGCCAAAATGAAAGGGATAAATAATATTGTATCTAAATAAAGCGAGACCGAGACATGATATTTATTTATTTTTTAAATATAAGAAAGGTAACGTGAACTTAAGAGATAAGCGGAAATTATGTCTTGATATTTGAAATAAAAAAGCGAAATCTGTGGAATTAAGTTGGATGAATAGACGTGGCATGATCAAAGCGAATTGAATGTTATTTCTGTAAATGACATCGTTCCAGTTTTCCAAGTTTCTTATATCTGCAAATTTTCAGAATCTCAAATTGATATTATTATTTTTTACTCTCCCAAAATAATTAGTGGGTCGGTTTTTATTTTACTTATTACTATTTTAAAAATCTGAATCAAAGCTTGTATGTTATTATAATACTATTTTCCTTTTTACATAATTTGTTTACCACCTTTTATCCGCCACCGCTCAGGCAGTTTAAAAAAAAACGCCTATAGAAGCCATGGAAGCTCTGGAAGACTCTGGAAAGTGTAAGCAAAATGACAAAATACAAAAGTACTTTAACTTATATTTTATATTTTTTTCTGTCTTCCTTTCTGATGTCTTCACGACACTATACAAATAATAATAGAGTGACTCCTGGAATATGTTGCCCAAACTGCAAAAACTGGAGAATAATGCTAGAATAATTACAAAAGTTGTTTTAGAAATACAATAGACTTCAGGGAATTTTTTGCTTGTCATGATGGATTTACAGTCCGTAACATCTTTAATTACCTTATAGAACGAGCTTTAGAGCGACTTTGAAGTTATTTTTTACTTTTAAATCCCGATATTTATTGTAGGCGATTTACTCATGTGAAGTTATACCATCATCCATTGCTGGCCTTTGTAGTTTGTATATGAAAAAGGGAGAAGAAGGATATTTGAGCCGGCGGTAACTTCACTTTCTCAGCGAAAACCCATGCAATTGAATTGATTTACGCCAGTACTTACCACTTTTTGCTACTGTTGCCATATTTATGGTATAGTGTCTAGCGCATTCGTTTGACGATTGGTTAATTTAAATATGCAATCGTATTATGTTGCGTCCATACTTTGGAAATTACGTCAAACCATTGGTACTGGCTTAGGATGGTATTATATTACACTTATCAAATCGCATTGAAAGGCGTCTAGTGTGCTTGTTTAAATTTTCAGAAGTAATGTATAGTGCTATAAATCTATGAAATCGTGGAGTCGATCTGATGATGGATTTGACAGACAGTAGAAGGAACTCCTCGACTATTGTAGTACACGGTCTTTCGATTGTGAGAGTTTAGTGCTAAAATCAGCGACATTGTTTCATGTTGAGACGCATTATAAACTTTGGTATATTATGAGTGAGTGAGACAGATCCTGAAATTAGACGACAAATGAAAGATCAACATCAGCTTATGTAAAATAAATAAAAATAAAATAACAGCCCCAGGTTAACAGGTTAATAAACATACTTATATACATTTTTTTTGCAAATACATACATATTATACATAGAAACCACCCAGACCATTACAAACAGACATGTTCATGCACACAAATATTTGTACTGCTCGGGGAACGAACCCAGAACCCTCGGTTTAGCAGCTAACGTCTCAACCACTGCACCAAATGAGTCGTCGAATATGTAAACGTACAACGACAATTCCAATCAAACGTATCACAAAATGTTATTAAATATTTTCCAAGCAAACTCTCAGATTTACGAAAATATATAAAAGTAAATGTTCCTGCTTCAATTCTCATTGGGACGTCTTAAGGATATCGATATTAATGTTACTGTATTAATTCAATGAGCAGATATCGTAGCCGAGTACCCAATAATATGTGCTCTTACGAGAGACTTGTAGCAACTCACGTAGCTCCCCCGAGGGGAATCGTCGTAATGTAGACAGTACAGGCACACTTGGGAAGTGTACTTCTTTCGGTTTGTTTAAATCTTATCTACAAATACATTAATACATTAATATTGTTACGAGCCGGGGGTTCAGGATAAATTATTGCCAAACACGAAGAATAACACGGTAACACACTTTATTAATTAACCACTATAAATTACACACAACACTTATTACAATGACACTCTCACTAATAAGTCAATTCACGCACGCACAATAATCACTCGTTAACTCTTTACACTCTTATATAACACTCGACGTTCCCTTAGATATCGCTGTATCACTCGCTTCTTCCTTGTAGTCGCAGGTACTTCGCTCTTCGTTTGCTCTTGAGTAGAACACAAGACTCCCGGCCAGTGTTGCCAACTTAGTGGATTTTCCACTAGATCTGGTGGTTAAGGCATGCCTTACAGCGAGATTTTTTTGGTTTTAGTGGCTAGTGGATTTTATAGTGGATTAGATTGTTCCAGTTAGTGGTAATTCACGTAATTTAACCGCTAGTGTGATTCATAAAATGCTCTGTATACGTTATAGTTGAAAATGAGCATTTAGGCCCGGAACTTCAAACATGGTTTAAGTTTAGGATGTAGGCAACATTGCTCAAATCAAATCTGTCGGGTCAGGGATTCCCCGATTATTGTCTACAAACTTCTTGAATAAACGATTATGAACGTTATTTGTACGGTCATTGGGTTAAGTTTAGTTTGATTTGATTCACGAAACGTACCTCCTATTGGTTATTTTATTTAAAATATACTCAGTCAGATCAGTTGATCAGTTCAGTTCAGTGAGTAAAGTAAACTAAACAAACAGTACAGTACAGTTTGCTATTGTTATGATAGAGGATACGTACTTCTTAATCTTACTTGAATGAAAACTGATTTCATAGTAGGTATTTAATTAATTATGCCTAAGTACAGTACACCCAAAGTTTCGTGATTTTTGGTTACGTGTACCAGCACTGAAGGACTGGTTGCAAGTAGTGGAAAGCACTGCCGGTCCAGTAGCTAAGTGTAAATTATGTGGTACATTATTGAGAAATCATTTTGGAGATTTAAAGAATCATGGATTATCTAAAAAGCACCTGCATAATTCAAATACGTAAATTTTATACGAATTCAGCTTTATGTTAAGTGTGTACAGGAAAGACCTTTGCAGGCGAATATTATTTAATTAAGTAACACCTTTTCTATTACATTTGATTTATGTAAGATCTTTTTCTTTCACAGATTGTAACTAAACAACCAAAATTGGCTTTCAAAGTTGAAAGCATGGGGAAAAAGAAAGAAGAAGCCAGGCTAGCATTATATACAGCGGCACATACTAGCATTCGTGTAGTGGATCATTTGGGAGACGTGATTAATCACACGCACAAGGAGGATGACAAAATTCACCTGCATAGGACTAAATGTACCCAAATTATTAAAAACGTTCTAGCACCTCATTTTTCACAAAATTTAATAGAAGATTTGAAAGATCAATCCTATAGTTTATTGATTGACGAATCAACCGATATCGCAGTTCATAAATATTTGGGAATTGTTATTATTTATTACAGCTGCACTCACAAAAAATTATATCTACATATTTAGATATCCAATGCTCTACGAGTGTGATGCAGACGGCATTGTTGCCGCCATAAAAGCATCACTCACACGATTCGGTATACCCCTAAAACATTTAATGGGCATTGGAACTGACAATGCTGCAGTCATGGTTGGAGTTAATAACGGTGTGTATGCCAAACTGAAAAGAGAACTACCGAGTCTAGTTTTGGTGCGCTGCATTTGTCATTCCTTGCAATTAGCGGTCTCGCAGCAACAAAGGAGTTCTTACCCAGGAATCTCGAATTCATTATTAAAGAAACATATGATTGGTTCAGCCATTCTTCATCAAGGCAAGCTGCCTATAAAGAACTATACAAACTAATAAACGATGGTCATGACCCTTTAAAAATTGTTCAGTCTTGCCAAACTAGGTGGCTTTCTGTAGAGTCCGCAGTTGCACGGATTTACACACAATGGCTGGAACTGAAAACACATTTTAATATGGCAAAATTAAATGAAAGATGCTACACAGCCGAATTGCTGCATGCAATGTACTCTGATGATGTGAATTATGCATACACTTCATTTATATATCCAATTCTCACTAATGTTAACAGGGTTAATAAATTATTTGAATCGAAAGACGCAGATCATTCTAAACTGTATGACGAACTGACTAATTTAATTGATACACTTGTTGACAAGATAATATTGCCTACCCAAAAGGTAGATATTTTTACGCAAAATATTCAAGATTTTATAGATAATAAATGCTATTTGGGGTACAGATTTGAAACTCACTTGCAAACAATGAAAGATAAAGGACTTCCGCCAAATCAAGAAGAAATAATCCGCAATAGGTGCATCCAGTTCATTGCATCTTTGATTCAAGAATTGAAAAACAGATTGCCCGAAAACTTGAAACTCATGAAAAGTATTCAAAAATCAGCGTAGAACACGCACTATCTCATAACAAAGAACCGATTACTGAATTGATGTTGCATTTTAACAAAAAACAAGAAGATATTGCGAAGATTGACGAGCAGTGGCGTCAAATACATCTACTCAGTTGGAAAAATATAAAAATACAAAGGAATTTTGGTACGAGGTATTGAAATTCGAAGATATAGCAGGAGAAAATAGATTTCAAGATTTGGCGACATTTGCGATATCTTTATTAGTTTTACCGCACTCTAACGCTGATGTAGAACGATTGTTTAGCATGATGAACGTTGTCAAGACTAAAGAGAAACCGAATGAAGTTTGATCTCCTCTCTTCAATTGTCACTGTTCGTGCAGGCTTAGCACGTGAAGGCAAATGCTGCAATAACTACGCATTACCAAATACTGTAATACAAAAATTGGAACTAAAGAATCTATTCTTCTCAAACTGAACAAGCAGATGAAACAGACTCTTCTGATGATGATCATTTTAGTTTAAGCTAAATATTTAATGTCATGGTAATAACCTGTTGTTTGTATTAAATGAGCGTGCCACCATCATTCACAATGAAACCCTTTAATTTTATTAATTTTCTTTATTTAGGATTACCTATACATCTTACATGCTCTTAAATCTATATACAATCATGATTTATGCATATCTAATTATAGGTAACCACAACTTATATAAGTGTCCTGTACCTGTGAACAATAATGAACATGCAGTAAACTTATGGTGGCTATATGCATTAAATTGCTGGTCCATTTACATTACATTAACTAATGCTATTATTTGACATCTTGACAATTAGAATGATGTTAAATACATAGTTGATAACAATTATTAACTACTTATATACAAATATTTCCTATAAATATTTTATTAAGTGTTGCTACCCTAAGGTTGTCTGGAAGAGATTGTTTTTAGCAATAAGACTGCCTGTTGTTGTTACCTATATTGTTTTTCTTACATATGTTTACGTTAAGACTCTGTGGTGCACAATAAAGAATACTTACTTACTTAATTTACTTAAGTACCCTACGTATACTATCAAAGCAATACATATTTGCTGTGTTTTTTTATCATTTGATATGAAACTTTGCAGAATTTACTGATACAATTTATAACATTAGTCCTAGTCAATACTTTGGAGTTCGTCAATATCTGAGCAAAGTATGAACATTTCAACCATAGAATTACTTCAATACAAAACTAGAGTGGTGCTCACTTAATTGAAATTTTGCTTAGACATAGAGAGTGAGAGAGGGCTAGAACTGCAACATATAAATATTTACTACTACATTGTATGATTAGTAGTCATGAAAGAATTAAAGTCGTGCATATTCTATATTATTCAAATAATGATTTAATCGAACTTTTTAATAATGAAATGACAATTACAGTACAGTATTTTATTGTCATAGCAAATCAAAATCTAAGTACTCTATTTATTATTTTTAATTATTCCTACTCTGTTTTAAATTTAAAATCTAATATTTCCCGCTTCCTTCACCACACCGCGAGTTGAACGCCCTACCGCGTTTCAACGGGCGAATTAAAGAACCTAGTGATTTTACTATAGCGAGTTTGCAGCTCTATAACACTATGCTTAAGCACGCGACATTTCACAAGTATCGCAGATGATTGTCGCTCATGAATAAGTAATATTCTGTGTCGCACTGTATTTCTGGTGGAATTCTGGTGGTTTGAGAGCCCGACAAAGTTTAGTGGTTTTCTGGTGGTTAATACGGCTTATTTGGTGGGTTGATAAAATAAAGTTGGCAACAGTGCTCCGGCGAGCACATCGGTCCGCCTTATATACCTGTCCGGCCGCTGAGCTCGAAGCGTCGACGTCATTCTACATAGTTCGCGAAATATCTAGAACATGCTAGTCTTTGCTATTTGACAATTCGCATGTTATACTCTATGGTGGACTAATGTCACATATTAGCCGCCATATTTAATGTCATTTTAATTACGTCATTCGTAACAATATTATTATTATTTAAATAAATGTTCGCTTTCCAATGTTGCTTATCAAAGCAACGTCAGTTTTAAAACTTTAGTATATTTTTACTAGTTAACCATCACAAGGTGTAGAGAAAGAAATCGAGTGTTTTACCAGCTCGAGAGCCCTTAGAATTCTAACGGTAACTCAAAAATAAGTATGTTTAAATAGAAGTACACCACGTTTAAAACTCTCAGATATTTACGTTTTATTAATCAGTCGCGTACGTGCATTGGAGACAGTTTCGTGGGCAGAGTGTAGATGGATATTTGACAGTGCTATACTGCTTTATGATAACAAACACTTTTCATAAACCAAACAATACACTTTGTATTTGTTTGAAGGAATATAAAAGTAATACGGCGGGTAAGTAATAGTAAAATAGCGTATTCCCATTAAATAACACTGCCTGCGTCGTCACTTGAGACGACAAACTTATTATGTAGTTTTTTTATACCCAGTAATTTCACAGGACACACTATTACCTTCTTCCTGATATAAAGGAGTGGATAACATCACGTAAGGATATTTGAATTTGCCGTGTATATTTCAGAACCGACTTAATGAAAGACAACAATATATAGAATTTACATTCGCCCAGAATTTAACGTTTCGTCCTGGGAAGGGACCTTACGATAACATACATTGTAGCAAACAGTCTGCTTATTTTTCAAAACCCCGCAGGCAATTAAATTTGGCAACATATAACACGCGCACACTGAGGACTGACGAAAAGCTATTAGAGCTAGAAACGGAGTTAGGCAGGTTGCATTGGGATATAATAGGTTTGCCTGAAGTCCGTAGAGAAGGGGAGGCTACACAATACTGCAATCCGGCAACCTGTTCTATTACATGAGTGCAACAGCTATCCCAGAGTTGTGTTGGGTTTCTCATCCATAAGTCTCATCCCAACATCGTAAGATCGAAGTATGTCAGCTAGGGTAGCGTGCCTTGTACTAGAATCGCCAAGCGCTATGCGCTGAAGGCGATACAGGCTTTCGCCACGACTTAATCGCACTCCGAGATGAAGTGGAGTCTACGTAAGATGATATCAGCACAGCAATGCATACCTTTACGACACACTTTTCAGTCGTTAGGAGACTTCAACGCAAACCAATATTAATAAGGATGTACTTATTAAATACGAGGATATTATATTTCACAACAAATACCTGTAAACATTAAAGGTGTATAAGTTTGAAATTAAGGAATAAGGTTAAATATATAAGCTTACGGAACTTATTAAGCGATAATTATACCGACTGCTCAGTCTCGCGTTCACGTTATAATATTCCGGCTAGCCCAAATTATGTCATTTATCAAGTCGCCTGAAACAAGTTAAACTTTTCCTATTTGCGAGTAGGTATATTAGGCGTTAAATTGGAGCGTAATTCGGCGAAGATAGAAAAAATAATATGACACCTAATAAAATTGAGACTCATTCTATTTATCCCGACTTCAATAAGGAGGTTTTAAGTTTGACCTGTTAGTATGTAGTATGTTTGTCCACGAATAATCAATATGTAATACCTAAAATAAAATGACTGAATATTAGATTCCTCCTAACGCCCCGCACTAGGGTACTTTATTACGAATCAATAAAAAAGAGAAATTAAAGGAGTTATACGATACTACGAATTTATGGCACAAGCATTAGCAACAGAACGCAGTACATAAAAGAATATGAATCTTTTTTATTCTATATTTTCTGAGGTTGTCTAGAGAGAATCGCTACAAGTAATAAGACCACCTAAATTCATTCTGTTTTGTTAATTACTGTGACTGTTGTGCAATAAGATTTGTATGTATCTATCTGGCATAAAAGGTGTTGAGGACCGGTCCTAATACGCTCGGAGGAGACGCGCGGGAGGAACGTGTCGTCACAACGGCCGCGACGAGACGCAGCGGGCGGCCACTAGCGATCGACACCCGGACACGCTCACATCTACCACGGACTCCTCCAACCGCAATCGCGCTCCAATCGTGCCTGTTCTGTTCTTCATTGTAACAAATAAACCAGCTTCTACAGATTATACAGTCCACTCATTTAGTCCCCAGGACCCTAACATTGGTCCTTCAAGGATAAGAATATTTTTTGCAAGGAGGGACGGAGTACCGGCATTCGAAATAAAAAAGCAAGCGTGAAGTTCAAAAGCTCTTCAGTGCGGTCTTCAGCGGCAAGATTTCTTCGGGAGCATTTTTGAAATTGGCATCATATTCCTATCGAAGAATCTTCATATAGCAGCCATACAAGCTCAAGAACTTTCGTTTGTGGAGCGCGAACAACAAGTTGGACTTTGGAACCGTCTTATTGCAACCACGTGTCATCATTCTGAACACGTTGATGGTTAACGGTTTGGATATCCTGTGAGTTTGTTCCAATTAATTCCTTTACTTATCCATCCTTACCTTAATATTTAATTTTAAAATAAAATAAGCTAAACATTGCTTAAAATAGTAAGCACATTTCATTTCATCATTGGTAAGGTCGTGCAACATCTTACAAATTCACTTCTTTATTTCAATATTTACGTTAGCTAGTAAAATCCTTATCTCGTTTGTGTATCGTGCAATATTTCTATAGCTGCATATAACGGACGGCTAAGCGCCGGCGCATCGTACAGCTGTTCTATTGTTCTCGCTTGGCCCGCTATAAATTGCAATCTCTTATCGCATTCTTTACTTATTCCTTACTTGTGTGCATAATATTAGCAAATTGTAATTTCATTTAAGTTTACTATCAACTTTTCTTTGCTTGATTTTTTTGTGCTGTGGTAATTATGGCCGATGAAAAGAAAGAAAGGGAACGGCTTATCAAAAAGCGTGGCAGCTTGAAGTCTAAGCTAACTATTTTTAGTACCTTTTTGGCTTTGCTTAAAAGTTGCTCGAACTAAGCCCCTTACAACTATTAGATCTGGAAGGCCGCTTTAATAAATTTGATGCCATATACCCCACATTTGATGAATTGCAGTCAGACATCGAGATGCTTTCGGGGGACCCAGCCGATGAGTGTGAGGAGCGTCGGTTATTTGAAGATCAGTACCACCTGCTGGTTGCGGAGGCGCGGGAGCTGCTCGGCTCCCGCGACTGTCAGCATCACCGGGATGGTTCCGTATCGTGCTGCGATAACGTACAGGCGAGTGAATCGAGATATAATAATTGCGTTCGATTACCTAAAATTGATTTGCCCGTTTTCCATGGTGACTATCAGCACTGGCTTAAGTTTAGAGACACTTTCACGTCTTTAATACATTCTAGGCAGGATATGGATGATATAAATAAGCTTCATTATTTACATGCATCTCTTAAAGGCAGTGCATTGTTGGTGATTGATAATTTAGATTTTAAGGCTGATAATTATCAGTCCGCTTGGACGTTGTTATGCAATAGGTATGACAACAAAAGATTACTTGTAAATAATCATGTTCAAGCATTATTTAACGTTGAGCGTGTGCAAAAAGATCATTTGCGTCGATTCGTTATATTATAGATGTAACTAATAAAAACTTACGTGCCTTATCATCCTTAGAGCAGCCCACCGAACATTGGGATACCTTAGTCATACATATGATGTCTGAAAAATTAGATAGCGTGACCCACAGAGTCTGGGAAGAACATAGAAATACCCTTGCTAGTCCACCCACTTTAAATATATTTATTAACTTTCTTAGCAATAGGGCTGACTTATTGGAGACATTGCAAGAAAAAATAAAATTCAAAAACATATTTACAAATCAAATACTAATTTTCTTATAGAACGACACAAATGATTATAAAAATATGAATAATAGATCTAGCATATCCAATAATAAATATTTAAAAAAGTATAATACTAATAAGAACAAAAACGAATCAATCAAATGTCCCCAATGCGATGAAGGTCACCTTTTGTTTAGCTGTCAATTATTTAGATCCCTTTCGATTGAAGATAGGATTCATAAAGCCAAACAAGCAAATGTGTGTCTTAATTGTTTACGACCTGGACATGTAGCAAATACATGCAGTCTCGTCCCATGTAGGTACTGCAAGGAAAAACACAACACACTTTTACATTTACATGACACAGGTCCAACGCCTGTGCCTGCTATTCCAGTCCATAGTATTAATAATTTTGCCAACGATACAAAGGTCACCACACCATGTACTACTCCGTCGCACATGTTGCTATCCACAGCGATGGTGCGCGTGGTGGACGCGCGTGGCTGCGAGCATCGCGCGCGCTTGCTGCTCGACAACGGCAGCACGGCCAACTTTATTACACAGTCGTTGTGCGGTAACTGGGTCTGTCTCGTCGCGACGCAAACTCCACGGTGACAGGTATCAATAACCATACACACAAAGTAGAACAGTCTTGCAGCCTTACATTGATGTCAGTTCATGATGACTAAAATTTACTGTCGACTGTCTTGTACTACCGCAAATTAAAGTCTTTGCCGTCTTCTTACATCGATATTGAAAATATCCCTATTCCTAAAGGAATTTGTCTTGCTGACCCTACTTTCAATGAACCGTCAGCTATAGACATTTTAGTGGGGGCCGAAGTCTTTTGGTCCGTCTTAGGCACTAATCAAATTAATTTGGGCAAGCATCAGCCTAAGTTATATGAAACAAACTGGGTTGGTTGGTGTCGGGATACGTTTCCGTCCAAAACTATTCTCATCCTTCCGTTAGTCATTATATAAACGAAAAACAATAGAAATGTAAACAACATTTTGTTTTATACACTTCGCATAAATGATGCCATTTGCCGTGTGTGACGGCAGAACAGAATACCATGGTCACCACCCCTACTCTTCCCGCGGGTGCCTTAGGAGTCGGCTCAGGACAAAAAACTGTCAACATAATGGTTGGCAGTGCCTTTAATTGAATATCATCTTTAAAGGCAAGTCATATATTTCCAACTATTGCTTCCATTCCACCGAAGAAAGATTTCTTTCTTAGATTCTTAGATTCAATATGTCATTACATTAAATTAATTTACCTGTCGTCGAACGCTTTATGTAACCATGCCGCTGTAGGAAGGGCCTACAGTCTTTGCCGAGTTACTTCATAAATTAATTTACCTGTCGTCGAACGCTTTATGTAACCATGCCGCTGTAGGAAGGGCCTACAGTCTTTGGCGAGTTACTTCATAAATTAATTTAGCTGTCGTCGGACGCTTATGTAATCATGCCGCTGTAGGAAGGGCCTACAGTCTTTGGCGAGTTACTTCATAAATTAATTTAGCTGTCGGGACGCTGTAATCATGCCGCTGTAGGAAGGGCCTACAGTCTTTGGCGAGTTACTTCATAAAATTGATTTAGTTGAATATGGACGCTTTATCCTGACCATGCCGCTGAAGGGAGACTCTTGTCTTAGGCGATTTCATATAATATATTTAGTTAAGTTATTTTTTAAGCCTTGTTGGTAGCAAGATTGTTTACTAAGTATTTGTACTTTAATTATACCAAAAACTAAATACACAAAGAAGAACACAGTTTTTAAATGTATTAAAAACTCTGTTTTTGTCATCAAAGAGACCACAGTGCGTCTCTCGTGGAGTTATGTGCCGTCGGCAGACAGTCCGGCGGATCTTCTTTCCCGTGGGCTGAAGGCTGATGTCATCAGCAGTGCCGTCTTGCGTGGCGATATCTTACTTTTGCTTTAGGTAGAACCTTTTTAGTCTGCACAGCCTATCATAGCGTGAAACACTATCTACCTAAACATATTTCATATTCCCTATTGTAGTTATAATCTCTCCATTGTAGAATACTCATAAATCAGTGGCTTTATTAACAAACATCTTAATTGATATTTATTTATTAAAGTTTGTTCATTGTGAAATTAAAAACATTTAACTAAAAAGACATCCTATAATTCAAGAACTTAATATTTCATAACAAATAATAATTATTCGAAAATCCTAAATTAAAATGATAAATATGATAGGTACTATCAATCAATCCCAAAAACTGTTTTGACTTTCCATTATTCTTTCTTTGTTTATGTTTGCGTCCACTATATTGAGCCAGTGTTGATAGTCGACCGCAAAGGAAGTAAACTATTAACTGTAACTAACTTTTAACTATTTTTATTATAAATATACTCGATCAAAGCCATACATGTCGAGCTCGTTCGGACCCATTCGCCTATTTAAATTCGTTTATATTAAGGCGTGGTAAACCCAAAAGCATTCATCATCTAATAATAGGAAATAGGCTTATTCAGTTCTTAATTAATTATAGTGCGAGGTCTCAGTTCTTGAGGCAGTCATATCTCCAGATCTTATTAGCTGAATGGGGAATTATTTTAAAATTTGTTTTAGCTTGCTTCTATAATAATACGCGCACTTTTTACTATTCAAATCGATTACTAAACTAACACACTTTACTAATGAGGAAATAACTACATGCCTTCAATAAATTTAGACTTCATAGATTCTCTATTAATTAATTATCTTCTACTGATCCCCTCACCATTCCCCCTTACTCCACATTCATTAATTGGACGGCTTCTGATATCCATTCCACAACCACAGATCATGGATGCCAACATTTGCGGCAACAATTCACAAACGAATACATCAGTAATTACAGCAGTGACTGTAATGGTAAACAGGGAAGAATAAGTCCAAACCCTGGTCGCCAAGATAACATTCTTCCACCACTTCTGTGGTCTTAAGGAAGATAAACTGCTGTTTACCCTGCCGGTGACGGAGTCGTCAGAGTTGCGGATACAAGACAAGGAAGGGCACCATCCGTAGAGCATTTAATCACATCTGTCCCCTTCCAGAATCTTGAAGGCTCCAGCCTTCAACCCGGGGAGCATGTTGAGGACCGGTCCTAATACGCTCGGGAACGCGCGGGAGAACGTGTCGTCACAACGGCCGCGACGAGACGCAGCGAGGCGGCCACTAGCGATCGACACCGGACACGCTCACATCTACCACGGACTCCTCCAACCGCAATTGCGCTCCAATCGTGCCTGTTGTTCTTCATTGTAACAAAATAAACCAGCTTCTACAGATTATACAGTCCACCAAGTCCCCAGGACCCTAACAAAGGTCTAAAATAGACGGTCAGTGCGCTCACTTGGTGGAAGTGATACGCTTGACCATGACAGATGCAGTGTTGAAAATGAAAATATCAGTAAGTTGTCATTATTTTCCGTTAACACTGCCCTAAGCCCGTCACCCAAGACGACAGATGTTAGTTCTTGCACCCGGTAATTTACTATCTACGTTCAATTTGACTATGAATTTGCTTAAAAATTACTNGGACGGTCCTGATACGCTCGGGAGGAGACGCGCGGGAGGAACGTGTCGTCACAACGGCCGCGACGAGACGCAGCGGGGCGGCCCACTAGCGATCGACACCCGGACACGCTCACATCTACCACGGACTCCTCCAACCGCAATCGCGCTCCAATCGTGCCTGTTCTGTTCTTCATTGTAACAAAATAAACCAGCTTCTACAGATTATACAGTCCACTCATTTAGTCCCCAGGACCCTAACATTGGTCCTTCAAGGATAAGAATATTTTTTTGCAAGGAGGGACGGAGTACCGGCATTCGAAATAAAAAAGCAAGCGTGAAGTTCAAAAGCTCTTCAGTGCGGTCTTCAGCGGCAAGATTTCTTCGGGAGCATTTTTGAAATTGGCATCATATTCCTATCGAAGAATCTTCATATAGCAGCCATACAAGCTCAAGAACTTTCGTTTGTGGAGCGCGAACAACAAGTTGGACTTTGGAACCGTCTTATTGCAACCACGTGTCATCATTCTGAACACGTTGATGGTTAACGGTTTGGATATCCTGTGAGTTTGTTCCAATTAATTCCTTTACTTATCCATCCTTACCTTAATATTTAATTTTAAAATAAAATAAGCTAAACATTGCTTAAAATAGTAAGCACATTTCATTTCATCATTGGTAAGGTCGTGCAACATCTTACAAATTCACTTCTTTATTTCTAATACATATTTACGTTAGCTAGTAAAATCCTTATCTCGTTTGTGTATCGTGCAATATTTCTATAGCTGCATATAACGGACGGCTAAGCGCCGGCGCATCGTACAGCTGTTCTATTGTTCTCGCTTGGCCCGCTATAAATTGCAATCTCTTATCGCATTCTTTACTTATTCCTTACTTGTGTGCATAATATTAGCAAATTGTAATTTCATTTAAGTTTACTATCAACTTTTCTTTGCTTGATTTTTTTGTGCTGTGGTAATTATGGCCGATGAAAAGAAAGAAAGGGAACGGCTTATCAAAAAGCGTGGCAGCTTGAAGTCTAAGCTAACTATTTTTAGTACCTTTTTGGCTTTGCTTAAAAGTTGCTCAGAACTAAGCCCCTTACAACTATTAGATCTGGAAGGCTTTAATAAATTTGACCATATACCCCACATTTGATGAATTGCAGTCAGACATCGAGATGCTTTCGGGGGACCCAGCCGATGAGTGTGAGGAGCGTCGGTTATTTGAAGATCAGTACCACCTGCTGGTTGCGGAGGCGCGGGAGCTGCTCGGCTCCCGCGACTGTCAGCATCACCGGGATGGTTCCGTATCGTGCTGCGATAACGTACAGGCGAGTGAATCGAGATATAATAATTGCGTTCGATTACCTAAAATTGATTTGCCCGTTTTCCATGGTAACTATCAGCACTGGCTTAAGTTTAGAGACACTTCACGTCTTTAATACATTCTAGGCAGGATATGGATGATAAAATAAGCTTCATTATTTACATGCATCTCTTAAAGGCAGTGCATTGTTGGTGATTGATAATTTAGATTTTAAGGCTGATAATTATCAGTCCGCTTGGACGTTGTTATGCAATAGGTATGACAACAAAAGATTACTTGTAAATAATCATGTTCAAGCATTATTTAACGTTGAGCGTGTGCAAAAAGAGTCATTTGCGTCGATTCGTTATATTATAGATGTAACTAATAAAAACTTACGTGCCTTATCATCCTTAGAGCAGCCCACCGAACATTGGGATACCTTAGTCATACATATGATGTCTGAAAAATTAGATAGCGTGACCCACAGAGTCTGGGAAGAACATAGAAATACCCTTGCTAGTCCACCCACTTTAAATATATTTATTAAATTTCTTAGCAATAGGGCTGACTTATTGGAGACATTGCAAGAAAAAAATAAAATTCAAAAACATATTTACAAATCAAATACTAATTTTCTTATAGAAACGACACAAAATGATTATAAAAATATGAATAATAGATCTAGCATGTCCAATAATAAATATTTAAAAACAAAGTATAATACTAATAAAAACAAAAACAAATCAATCAAATGTCCCCAATGCAATGAAGGTCATCTTTTGTTCAGCTGTCAATTATTTAGATCTCTTTCGATTGCAGATAGGATTCAGAAAGCCAAAAAAGCAAATGTGTGCCTTAACTGTCTACGACCTGGACATGTAGCAAGTGAATGCAATCTTGTCCCATGTAGGTACTGCAAGGAGAAACACAACACACTTTTACATTTACATGACACAGGTCCTACTCCTGTGCCTGCTATTCCAGTACATAGTATTAATAATTTTGCTAACGATACCACAAAGATCACCACGCCATGTACTACTCCTGCGCACATGTTGCTATCCACAGCGATGGTGCGCGTGGTGGACGTACGCGGCGGCGAGCACCGCGCGCGCCTGCTGCTCGACAACGGCAGCACGGCCAACTTTATTACACAGTCGTTGTGCGGTAAGCTGGGTCTGTCGCGTCGCGGCGCAAACTCCACGGTGACAGGTATCAATAACCATATATCTCGAAGTACACAGTCTTGTAGCCTTACTTTATTGTCAATTCATGATGACTATAAATTTACTGTTGACTGTCTTATACTACCACAAATAACAAATTCATTACCGTCTTCTTACATCGATATTGAAAAAATTCCTCTTCCTAAAGGAATTTGTCTTGCTGACCCTACTTTCAATGAGCCATCAGCTATAGACATTTTAGTGGGAGCCGAAGTCTTTTGGTCCGTCTTAGGCACTAATCAAATTAACTTAGGCAAGCATCAGCCTAAGTTATATGAAACGAAACTGGGTTGGTTGGTGTCAGGATACGTCTCCCGTCCAAAGCACTCTTCTCATCCTTCAGTTTGTCATTTTTTAAACGAGAAACCCAATCCAGACTTAACTCGTTTTTGGGAATTAGATTCTGTAGCAGCAAAGCACTCTCTTTCATCTGAAGAACATGCCTGTGAGCAAAATTTTAATTTGAATACCCGTCGTAAAGACAACGGACGCTTTGTCGTAACCATGCCGCTGAAGGAAGACCCTTCAGTCTTAGGCGACTCATTTCATCAAGCCAGGTGTCGTTTTATGTCCTTGGAGCGTAGATTTCAAAGGGAAGAAGTCTTTAGAGATATGTATTTGGATTTTATGAGCGAATATGAGCACTTGGGTCACATGTCCGAAAATGGAAAGCAATCGAGTGGTATTGAACAGAATCAAAATTATTTTTTACCTCACCACGGGGTACTTCGAGAGTCAAGTACGACAACGAAACTGCGCACGGTATTTGATGCGTCGGCAGCCACTTCTTCAGGTGTATCGCTTAATAATATTTTAATGGTTGGTCCCACCGTGCAAGAAGATCTTTATTCAATATTATTGCGTTTTCGACAGCACAAATACGTAGTGACGGGTGATATTGAGAAGATGTATAGGGCGATTGAAGTTAATCCCATACAACGTCCTCTTCAACAAATAGTTTTCCGCAGCGACTGTTCAAAACCTTTGAAAACCTACACTCTTAATACATTAACGTATGGCACGGCATGTGCCCCATACTTGGCGACTAAGTGTCTGGTAACATTAGCATCTAGTGCACAGGACATTGATGTAAAGCAAGCTATTCGGAGGGATTTTTACGTCGATGATTATCTGGGTGGTTCAACAACCATAGAAAACACTGTTAGTGTTTGCAAAGGCGTAATTTCTACATTAAAAAGTGCACATTTTAACCTAAGAAAATTAAAATCTAATAGTAAATTTATTCTTGAACAAATTGCTCCCACTTCCTCTCATTTAAAATCAGATGTACTTAACTTTTCCGATATTGATTTAAATTCTCACTCTAAAACATTAGGATTAAATTGGATTTGCGATGCTGATTATTTATCTTATTCAATAAATATCAATTTCCATTCTAAAATAACTAAAAGGCATATACTTTCAGTCATAAGTCAGATTTTCGACCCATTAGGCCTAGTTGGCCCATGTATTGTTGAGGCCAAACTGATCATGCAAAAATTATGGATAAATCAATGCGATTGGGATGATGAAGTCGCAAAGGACATAATTGAATTATGGACTACATTCGCAATAACGTTGCCCTGTCTTAATCAATTAAAAATACCACGTTGGGTTCTCAGCAATCGCTCTACAACGCACGAAGTTCACATATTTTCAGATGCATCGGAGCGAGCGTATGGCGCTTGTATATACATTAGGACCATTGACAATTCAGGCCAAATACAAACGCATTTATTAACTTCAAAAAGTCGTGTAGCACCTATAAAACCCACCACCATTCCCCGACTTGAACTTTGCGGGGCGTTATTGGGTGCAAGACTGTGTACAAAGGTATTGGCTTACAAAAACTTATACAATAACAAAATGTTAGATTTGGCTGCGTTCTACAGAATAGTTTTGGGGGGTTCTGTCATCATCTGCTCCTTGTGATTCTCAAACTGATTTTTGTCAAAAACCGTGTTCATGATATTCAAGAGAGCACGGAGGGTCACTCGTGGAGTTATGTGCCATCGTCGGACAATCCGGCGGATCTTGTTTCCCGTGGGCTGAAGGCTGATCTTATCAGCAGTTCCGACTTGTGGTGGCGAGGTCCTACCTTTTTGCTTAAGGAGGAAACTTACTGGCCTAAAATGCCCAAACATAACGAGAAACTCCGTATCTACCTGGAATGGTTTTTCGCGTCCATTAGTCGGCACTGATGTTATTCAATGCAATGTAGTAAAGAAATGTACTTAACTGACTTCAGGATATTTAAACCTCGCCTTTAAGATTTGATATTACCCTTAATGTAGGTAGAGCAAGAGTTTACATCCGTAAAATTTCTGATGAAATCTATATATAATGTCAACATAGATTAGAATCAAAAACTTATCCTTAACCCTTGACTCAGTTAGATCTAGTGGTTTCGGGGTGCAAAACATTAAGAATTTATCAAAATGTTATCCATTTATATCTAGAGGTCAATGTATTGTATAATCGTGTTGTTAACCAGTTATTATGTGCAAACGAGTGGCTTACGATAAATAAAATGTCTATAATGTGTGACCGGTTGTATACAAATTACACTAACGTCCAATGAACTCATGTTTACCACAGTTCAGACTTGAGATAAAATGTTATTTATCATTGCTAATAATAATTAAATGATCTAAAATATTGAATTAGTTGGTGTATCTCACCCAGCTCGCAATAATTTTGTGAATATTATGCCATGAAATAGTGACACCTATCATAAAATCAGGAAAACGTGCCTTGCCTTTCCAAAACCGTTCTTTGTCATATATGATTGTGATCTTTCATTTTTATTATGATAATAACACAATGGTATCTTCTATTCGAGTCGGGGTAGACTTTGCAATCTCCGTTATGGACTTATTTGATTGTTTCATAACATCCATCACTCACTGTTTGTGTGCGGGTTAAACACCATGTTTGAGTTATTACTTTTGCGTATAAAGCATTCGCTCTAAAGTATTAACTTCCATATTAAAAGTTATTTGCATGTCAGGCACCGCCTCACTTTTGATACTAATCAAATACTTATGGACATTAACATCTTATTAGTAGAGCAAAACGTTAGATGAAATGTGTAAGATACGCTCAGATAAATCTGTCTTCTACAAACAAAAGGTGTAGGTTATCTCAAAAAACTAGGTCTTTAATGTCTCATAGTATGTTTCGATGTAGGTTAGTGTAATTAAATTTATTCGCCGAGCCTTACTGACGGACTACCCAGCCCATAATGTGTAGGCACAGTGTGATTGACACTCGATCTATTTCTTCGCCTAGATGCGCTTCTCACAATGACCGGTGAGCTCTTATGAGGCTTACCTCTTCACATCTATTATTTCTTATACAATGATTTTTAGCAATGGAGTGTCTCGATACTTTTACCGCATGGGCTGCAGAATGTGAATATGCAGAATCTTTCTGCAAAATACGCGACAGATTTGGTGTTGTTGCAAACTCACTCTTTACTTAATGTTACATTCTATGTTTTAGTTATTGCGAATATTTGTTTTTTTTAATCATACTCGACAGTGTCTCAAAAACATCAGTGCTGTACATTGTTCGGTAGCCTCACGTTACTCGGCATGACTTTTTATCTAGTTATTATGCTTTTATACGTTTTTGCACTGTGTCTCGGTAACGGCATATTAGAATACATAAAAATAATGGGTCTCCACGCGTGGCATTGTATTCTGAAAGGACTAAAACAAGTACGGTCTTTAGGGTGGGGGGAGAGGAAAAGAACGAGCGTGGTTTAGCGGGTACTTTCCGATGGATGTGCTTAGGGTCTGTGGGGCCTGTGTGTCGGGGTTGTCGG
>PQWD01007752.1:0-79197 GCA_019425675.1 Leucinodes orbonalis | reverse complement strand
ACGGTAATGATTTCAGATGTGTGAAGGTATCTAAAATAGCGAATCCTTACAATACATGATGACTAATTTTATTTATTTAAAGGAACTGTGTGTTCTCTCCTCTCGTATCTGCCTCGGATCTAGAATAGACCACATAACAAAAGATAGGGACTAGTGGTCACAGTGTTGGATTTAAATCGTTGTGTGATCCGGTAGTCGTGGATTCAAACCCCAAACATAAACAGTTTGTTTAGAACATTGCAGGCAATCATTTGATTTTCCCGGCAATCTTAGACTACGTCCACACCCACCAATACGCATAGGGCCCGCGTGGCACACGCTTTCCTGCACAGCTTTCATAGGTAAACACGACTTTTTTCATAAACAAATGAAAAAATCAAAACTCCATGAAATCAGTTATGTAATACTAGCTACGTCTGGATACGTACCGCCGCAGTGCCATATATATATCGTCCCGTGTGTTATGCACTTCTGTGTTTCGGGATGAGGATAACTATTAAAATTCTCAGGCATAAACAAAATAACATCTATCGTCACGGACGACGGGCGCAGGGCGGCATTGAGGGAGAATAATTATTCATGTTATGGTTCCCTTCAATGCTGCTCTGTCAAGGTCAGGCGTATCACTCTCCTTCTGGCGAGCGTAGCCGTGGCCGTCCTGTACATTTTATAAATTATAATAAATATAGTTACTAAACTTACCCTATTAAAATACCTAAATTATATTAATGTGCACGTGCGCTATTATCCGTAGGTAGGCATGATACTTAAGCCCTAACCTTTTGGAAAAAAAAAATATTTTTAACCTTTAGTTTGCAATAGTATAAAATATGGATAGCATCATCTCTAACATTGTAAGAATCAACTTTTAACATAAATTATATTCTTTCTTCTCATAACTTGAGTTTATTTCTGGTTCTATTGGAGCACTTCAAAACTAATATAGAAGGGCATACTCACACATACTCCGCTAACTATTTTCCTGAAAAATGCTTGTCCAAAAATGTATAAGTGACAAAAACAATGGAGTTAGATAACATTTTATAAAACGATTTCTCTTGTAACGCTTTTATCACAATGTAATTGAGTTTATTAAGTAATTTACCTAATTAATACGCTTATTAAAACATTAAATTTGCCACACTTTGGACTTCCCACTCTCTTTCGTGTAAAAAAAATATAGCCAACTGGTTAATAAACTAGGATGTACAAATGTTATGTTCTAAAAAAGTTGTAGTTAGGTTCGAGTATTATAGTTTTGAATCATGTGAATGGTGATCTGGCGAAGTATTCATTCTAAAACGACATAATCATATGAAATGTAGAAGCACTTGCGTAGGATTGCTGCGGATGGTATTCACAGATGCGACGTACAAGGGCAAGCGTAGATTTTTATTTTTTTTATTATATTTAAGGAGGGTTTTTCTATGCATAGAAAATGCCACCCTCATAGATATAAACAATCTTACATACACACTTTTTACGTAGTAAGAGGTCCTAAAGCGTAGATTGTTCTTAGCCCAGCAACATATTTGTTTATTGATTTTAGCAGTATATCTATCCACCTATGTAGGTGTTGAAAGGGTTATGAAAAAACTGTGATTTAGTTAATTTCATAATTGATTTGATCAAATTGCGGAGATGTTTAAAGACCATTGTGCATGTCTTCTGCCGCATACATGACAAGAAATACTAATAACATTAAACAGTTATATGTTAAACTAGCTTTGCCCCGCGGTATTACACGATGTATTAGATATTATCCCGCAGTAAATCGTAGCATATTTGTTTATCCAGGGTGTCAGCTAACTATTAAAATCGCTTCGAAAGACGCACAGCTCGTGTGCACTTATTGTCTAAGATGTATTTTCTAAAATAAAGTACCTACCCTACTTTCCTTTGTTCATCAGCTCGGAAGTACGTTTAAGATATTGATGAAAATTTGATAATCAAATTTAAAAGGTTTTTTTTCCAAAATGTAAGGTCTCCTATACCAGGTAATTTTACTTAATAGTGCACAAAAGGTTAACCTATAGTAAAAAGTACAAGATCTAGCCCCAAAAGGGCTAAGGTGGAAGGTGGCAACACTCTATCACTGGGACATAATGCAGATTGGTGTATGTTAACTACTATCTTGAAATAGCCAACTGCTTAATGTCTATTGAATGGATGGGTGACCAAAACATTATATGTAAAGACGCGTATAATGTTTTGGTCACCCATCTGACGATCGACCATCGCTTTAAATACTTGCAGTATTATTTATCAACCGAACACGCTGCCCGTTAAGCCATCTATCCCTCACAGAATTTATCGCGTGAGCTGCGCGCTTTAATGTGAATCAACGAAGAGATTTTGGGTTATGTTTTAATGCGGGAGAATATCGTATTCCGCGGATAACACTGCGGGGCACAGCTAGTGTTTGCATATACAGTAGAACGCCGATTATCCGAACGTCGATTAACCGAATCGCAAATTATCCGAATCGGTCCTAAGCCTCTATTATCGTTGTGGTTTTTTACACTTTTTATTTTGATTAGGCCTGATAGGGTTGCAACTTTATCTGATCGAGATGTTCAAGTGAGCGGTATTGTAGAACTGTATTTGTTAAAATTAATAAAGTTTATTCGATGTGTGACAGTGCGTTTTTCCTTATTAACAGTCAATGTCTAATAATCCGAATTTTCGATTATCCGAATCGACACCGGTCCCAATTAATTCGGATAATCGGCGTTCTACTGTAACTGTCTCCGTGGTTTAGTGGACGCGATCGGCTGCGTGACCCGGAGGTCGTGGGTTCGCAGGAAACATCACTGTGCGATTTCCCTAGTTTAAATAGGATATTGCAGGCGGAATCACCTGAGTGTAACGAAAGCTAATTTCGTTTCCGGCACGTTAAGCCGTCAGTCCTGACTACAATCTTAGGATGGAAGTCGACAACACCCACCAAATCGCATTAGGTCCGCGTAGTGGGTTACATCTCAATTTCCCCATAGCGTGTTGATTATGATAACCTAAAATCTGTATAGTGTCCGTTTGTCATAAAAAACACCGGTTTTTTAGCATACATAATATTCTCTGTCTGGCTGTTTGTTTCAGTCACAGAAACGATTGAATTTATTTTGACAGGACTCTCACTGGTAAATATGCTACTTTAAAGCAAATCTTCAAAGTATCTGTGATTTACAAGAACTATAGTATTATAGTTAGCCATTCCTTTACTTGCTATAGTGTTACCGCAGGTGCCTTTTACACCTTCCCTAGACAATGAGCGAGCGCAGAGTTCTCAGCTGCGAGTTAGATACACCAACAACGTATTTAGGTCGGCAGAATCTCAATATTCCCTTACGAAGAATTGTCGACATTTCTTTCCGAGAAACTATTATCTTTAATGTTATGTGTTACATATAATTCTTAGTACCATCATTCATTGTTGCTGTTATGTAAACGTCAATTAGTGCATCTTGTAAGTATGTACGTATCTTAAAATAATAATTGATGGTCCTAATTACATATCGTTGAATGTTGATTGCCCATTATCGATCCGTGAAGAGTTTAGGGAGGTTTAGCAGTAAATCTTTTAGCCTGGAATAGAGATAATAAGATTTATTATCTCCATACTTGAAATCTACAATAGATTTGTCAAACTTAGATGCAACATCAATCATTTGTTCTCATGGTTCCGCAAAATCGTCAAGGAAAGGTTTGCTCACCATGACGAACTGGATCATTAGCGAGTGGTCAAATTCTTTTCAAGCATCATAAGCATGTAATACCTAGTCCAGTTATAGAAAAGAAAAGAAAAGAAGAAAAGATTTATTTAGCAATAATTCACAATATATATTGAGAACTGCTCCCATAAAAGGTTCCCCTGTGTTATGAGAGACAGGCTCCTCCGTACGCTTACACTAAAGAACGTGCTTATGTACATACACAGTTAATATATATATAGTACATATACAGAAAATGTTAATAATATAACATAAATACAAAAATATATAATATAACATAAATACACAAAAATATTTGAAATACACAAATAAATACACAAATTGGATAATATTAATTTAAAATGTGTGTGTGCGCGTATGTATGTGTGTGTATAAAGGTTTAGTTAGTCAGAGGTCTGTTGAGACTGAGCTGAACAGCTGAACACAGTCCTCTGACTAACTGAACTGTCAAAACTTCAATTATCTGATTTACTTTAACTATGGAAATTGTATTTGTCTAAATATAATTTCCTAATTTTAAACGCATTATCGTATGTGGTTTTCAAGGCAAGAGTAAATAGGCTTGTGAGTTTGCGTGTTACACCTTAGGCTGCATCTTCACTTTCCATCAGGTGAGATAGCAGTCAAACGCTCCCAAAAAATCAATAAAAAATCTATTGTTTCTGACGCTTTTAGGTGTCATTGGCGTTCATAAGGTTAATATTGAACAGCCAACGCATGAAGGTGGTATTATGCGCCGGTATTACATAATGCCGTAATTAAGTGTTGTAACGGTGTTTGCAGGAGGCGAGCGGCGCGGTGGCGGGGCGGCAGCGGCGGCTGCTGGCCATGAACGCCACCCAGGTGCAGTGCGAGCCCCACGACTCGGTCGTACTCATTAAATGTAAGTTATGTTGGCAGCATTGATTGGTAATTTTTGTGTGTTGGTTACACTGTCGATTTTTTTTTGTCAATTTATGTCCATTTACCTTTTGTGTATTGGTACATTTTTGTACAAAATCGAAATAATAAATTGAATAAAAGACCCGTAGAACACATAAAATTTTGAATTATTTACCAACTGGTCCAGAACGTTGTTGTCTACTGAGTAAGATATAAAACAATATTGAAGATGTAAACAATACTGTTTTATTTTAAAATATATAAAGCGAAGTACACACTGGAGATAACTGTTTCCACAAACAATAGATTTTCTATTGGCTTTCCGCAATACGTACTATTAGCGGATACATTTTTCGGATGAACTTTTCACTGTCGGCAGTTATTCACTGGGGTAGTGACAAACGCAAATGGTTCCCAGCTTTAAAAAATGCAATGAGAATAGTCCTAGAGTGAGCCTTATTAGTTTTAACTGCTTGTACTTAATGCCTTCAATATGGGTTGCATATTATTTAATTGTGATAGAACTTCGTTTGAACATAGATTGAATATCAAAATCTTTAAAAAAGTGTCTTATCTTCAACATTGAGTTTCTTCATGTACCACCATAAAATACCATTTACGTGTAAAGAAGCGTCATTTTAATCAGCCCAACAAAGTGGAGGAATTTCCTCCATGCACAGTAACGCCCAATTTATGTCATATCCCGCGTTATTAATATTACCGACTTAGCCACGCTACTCCGCGTGCCAGCCCTAAAATTCCACCGTAAGAATTCTTGGATCGATAGCCGTACCCGGAAAATATTTGGAATTCAACGAATTAAAGTTAAATCTAATGTTTTTTTAATATACGCAGTGGCGTGTATTCCATACATGCAAATTAGCAATGCATGCCCTGTGCGTCCAGACTACCCGGAAAATTGCCTTTATATTGAATGATTCGCACTTATTTGACTATTTTTCTATACAGATTTAAAACCATAAGCAACAGCACTCAATTTGACAAAAATGAATTCTTGTTTTTGCGATTATTGTCAATCACTTTGCATACCATACTCATATAATCTCTGCACACGTCACCGCATATAAGTAAATACTCAAACTAAAGCGGTATAAAGTGCACAGTATTTATTGGGCGCACGAATTTTAATCCCTTAAGATAACTCATTTTGCAACTATAATATGCACGGTTAATTTTTTATTCGCAAATAAACGTAAAGTATCTTCACACAAACCTTTTCTAAAAATAAATCAACTGCCAGTCAATTTGAAGAAGAAGAATGTTTTAGTGTCTTTACTAACAATGTAGTAATAAAGATCGGTAAATAATGGAAATTAAATTATTTTGCATTTGCACACATACTTGTTGTTATGGACGCTTAGTTCGTAACAGTATAAGCTATAAGAATAGAGATCACACAGAAGGAGACTAAGGTGTAAATAGTAAAAAAATATACAATGAAACGCCTCTACTTCATTAATGAATCATGTGAAAAGTATAATATCACCTTGAATTTACTTTATTAAGATGCATATGCTTTCCTTGATTAACAGTTGATAAACTTTTTATATTGTTATATCCAATTTTTTTTATTAACACAAAGATAGAATGTAAAATTTAGCAGCACCGACACTTGTTATTATTTACATTCTAAAATACTAAAAGCACAGACATCCGAATATACAATTAGACTGGACAAGCCGCCAAGTTTATAGGCAGTCCCAGTGTCGCAATTTCTTTTCGGTTCTTACCTGTGAAAAGTTATTATATTTCTTGGTAAATTTACTGATTCCTTGCGATGATGGCATGTTACAATTGCACAGGATGGTATTTTGGGAAAAACGGTAATTTCTTCTAATATTCGTGCGTCTTGACTCGTCTCACAGAGCGTAAACTGGCAGCCAATGTATGAACGTTGAGCTTACATTTGTCGCACTTAAAACGCGGCTTGCCCTATCTCCTGTATTGGGAAATCTGTGACTAAAGTAACGATTAGCTAAGTAGTAACTTGAAATATCTACTTGCGGTTTATCTGGTAAAATGCAAAAATAATGCATATGTTTTATTCGCGATCAAAACGAAAAATTAACCTGATAAGGGGTAATCCCTTACGCATTTTTTAATAAAAAAAAAAACAATATCTTGCCGTATTATAGTGCAATTAAGTAAAAACTTTCACTTATGTACACATGATAAATAAAAGACCTTTAGAACTTCGTGATATATTTGACATTATATCGTAAATCCTTAACGCTGATATAGTTATCAAACCTAGTGTAACAGTGGACTACGACTAAAATGAGGAAAAATATTATTTCATGTGTTTAAAAAATCACTTGGTTCACTAAATTCCTTAAAGTGATAGTTCATCATTTAGTTTGATTTGTGAAATTGAGTAAAATGTGCTCGCAGCTGGATTTGCGTTGACGGTAGACATCCTGTTACTCGTATTAATCTAATAAACGCGAACAAGGTGTTGTTAGCGCAATTCGCCGCTGTATTTATAGTCGGAATCTACATCGATGTACGTTAAATATACTCGTATTTTTGGCACGATATTTGTTTGCACCAGTCCATCAGCATTTTAGATCAAATGCTTTCTACTTAGATGTTCTATGTATAACGGACAAACGAGCAGACGCTCATTTGATGGTAAACGACGCCATCCCCATGATACTTGCAATACCAGAGGGCAAAGAATGCGTGCCGAAATTACGACAAAAACTACTGTCGAGAATTGATTCATCTAGGATTTAGATGGATTGGTTTTGCGTGTGACTTTGTCAATAGATGATTTATTCGTACTTAAATATTTGTTGTTTCCGATCTAGTAAATATTCAAATATCCTCAGAAATACACACAGTGCCATCTAATTTCTGATTACATTATTATCTTAATGAATTTTGTAAAATACATAGAATAAATCAACCTTATGCACACACATATTGTTACTACTCTCAGATCGAACTCTGTAACCTTTGTAGCCGGCATGAAACTCAAAAATACCATATTTTGAGTTTCATGCCGGCTTGCCAAAGATCCTTCTTTTTTCCGACCCGTGGTAGTTCATTAAAAAAATACGATTCAAAATATCTGTACAATACTTATTGAATAAGCACATTTTGAGGTTGAGTTGACATAGTTGAAAACACAGTTTCGTAGTGAAAAGATGATTATACTGTATAAAATTAATGTACTTATAAGGACAAAACATGGACAAATTTAATAACATCAAGAAATGCATAATTCAAACGCAAATGTCATATTTACACAATTTAGTAATTTCTTAAAGGTGTACATGTATTATTCTAACATAATTGATGTAGTGGTTGGCAAATAAAGCCTATCAACGTGATAATATTTGTAACTGTAATTAAAAATCTATTAGGTACAATTAATTAACCTTAACCTAGTAACGTATTTAACACAAATAAATTATGATTGAAATTGTATTGAATATACATCTGCAAATTGTATATGCAACTCGGCTGCGAATAAGTGCAACAGCACCATTTTATATCGTCGGTTGCAACTCGCCATTTCTAGAAATAGCGCCAATTGTGTTTATTTCCGTCACCAAAAGTTCCCCCGTTGCGCCGACGCTCCCAATTGATGCGGGAGAACATTTACAATTAGCTTTGTTTGTGAGGCTTATAATAATAATAGCTCTCGGCGAAAACACAAAACAAAACACAGAAGCACCACCCGTATGTACACTTGAAGTATCCTGTATGTTTATCGTAGTTAATTTTAATTACTCTAGTTTTGGTACCGTCACAAAATTCGTGTGTGGAACATTCGAAACTCGTATAGTTTGCGCGTCGCCGCTGCGCATTTTATCGTCGATTAAAGAGCGTCCTTCTGTTATTCTATGACAAAAGCCAATGTTGTGTGTGTATATATTTTTTCATTGCGGTGACTGGGTAGGCTCAGCAATTGCCAGACAGCAACCAATTATGTTAATCCGGGTTAGTTTTGAACGGGCTGTGCACTGAGCTGCACGCAACAAACGATGCATTTCTTAAGTCACATTGGCGATGTGAGCGACTTGGATTGTTGTGATTGTGCAGGTGCAAAACTACGATGCAGTTTACGTTGGTGATCGTCGTAAACAAAGTCAAGCTATGTCCGGTGATAGAGGAACCCCTGAAACCAATAGGTAAAAGGAAGTTTATTCGAATAAGTAAAGAAATTATGAAAAAAATTTGAAGGGAAAGTGATTTTATTATTGTGTGGAAAAGTATGTGTAAAGAAACTGGCTCTAGCCTAACTTTTCACTGGCCGGATAGCGTCGTCAAAGAACTTTCGAAACCTGTATATACAATGTGAGACGTTTTCACAGGTGCACACTAAGAATTGTCAACTTGGAAATTTGAATTCATTTTACTTTTTCGAAGCGCCTTTGACGATTGTAAAATGGAAATGATACGGATTAAGTATTATGAAATGAATGTTTATAACCCTTAAGGTTTTTATTATTTGTATTAAACATGGTCCATGCGCAGTATAATTTAAGTCGTGAAGTTTATTAACGACACACGAGGTCGAACAATTCATACGCGAGTAGGTAGGTGTATCCACTTGTGGCCATGTAGCGTGTGAGGCAAGAGCCATCGAAACAATATTGTAAGTGACATTCTTAACCATCTGAATAAACGTAATTGAACAATTTCTATCAACCCATTGCCCTTATCTAGTACGCGCTACAAATTTGATGCCACAAGCAACAATTGGCCGCAGCTGCTAATCATTGTTAAGAGGACTAAATTCAATATAGCGAACTGGGTCGTAATATTATTATCGTATACATAGTTTATGTTAGCCGTAAATGCATCTTAAATTTTCCATAATTATTACACATTGTTCAGTTAACGATGACAACTCGCGTATTAAATAAGGCGCAGGACAATTCAGAAAACTAATTTGTTTGACGTCACTAAAATTAAGGAACGTGCGAATTTGTTGTGGCTGAATAAACCCACATCCCGCACACGGCGTCTCGGGAATTGTGTCAAGCGTTCGCGCGCTGTGTGCAGCGATTGTTCGCAACGCCCTATTTGCTGCACCGACTGCATTCTTATCTAAAACATGTAATATGGCCGTATGAATCATAATGTCTAAGGGACAGCGCACACGGGCATCTATCAATATCCACGAAAGGCCATCATTGGTATATTTACTATAGTTTTAATATATCGAATATAGATTTGCCACAAAACCCATGCAGGCAAGACAGATCACAGCCTTCAAATGCAACCACACATTTTACAAGGCGGTGAACTTTATACGGCGTCTACTTAGTAGATATCCGATCGTAAACTGTCGTGGAAAAACTATAGCAGGAATTTTATCCCGCCAATCAATTAAGAGAATATCCACCACAGTGCCATACATCGTTTATAGTGAAATAATGGTCCTATGCATGTCTGTATTGCGAGAAGAAGACACAAAATGATCTGTCGACTCAAGTAACTTGCAGAGTTTACAGAATCGAATTACTCATTACTGTTATTGGTTTTCTTCAGCAATGCATTGACAGGCGAATGATTTACCATGAAGTAATCAAACTATTAGTCCCTTTCTTTCATTCGTACATCGGTATTTATTTTACCACCTATGCCTGACTAATAAATGATTTGATTTTATAAGTTAAATCAAACCACTGCGATATCGCGATTTTCAAGCCAGTGTCCATTGTAATATTCTCACGCATCTATAACGAAAAGTAGCAGCCACCGTCTGTAAATTGCTGATTACAGAAAGAAAATCTTAGTTAATACAGACCACAGGAAAATAGATTCGATAATTAACATAGACAAAAAATTTACAAAGGTGAACAAGTACAGGAAAATACGTTGGGTACAGTGAATAAATAAAATAAACACATTTTAAATCCTAAGGTCAAGCTAATTTTGTGTTGTAAGTCTTATTAGGTCCTACCTCAGCATAATCTTCCAGGGCATAGATATATACGGTGAGATAACAGGAAAAAGTGGTGGCAACATCTAGACCGTGGAGGCATTTATGGAATTCGTGTGACCACCCTAGGCGTTTGAAGACAATGATAATGTGAGTGACGGGGCGCGGCTGGCGGCTAGCTCTGATCTCGTGTCCCTTGCCAGTACCAGTACTAGATCAACTACATAGATAGTGGCCGGCCACAAACCGATTCTTGTTATGGAACTGCTATTAGCTGTTTACATTTACTGTGCGATAGGTTACTATACCATCTAATGAGGTTATCGGTTGCCTTATTCAACGGTAATAACTCCATAGATATTCGCGGTTTATTGCTATCAGCTATATCGATACCCAAGCAAACAGTCCCGTTCTTATAATACTGACACTGCAGACTGCATGTACGCTGGTTCGCAATAAATTTATCGTTTCCAAGAATTTTATCAGTCTCATTACGCTAATGATTTATGCTAACATATCTACGCTATCTGTAAAAGGGAGGTCAGGATGTGTACATCTTAATACCAGTGATAAGGGACGGGAAAATAGGGTTACCGAACAAATGACTTTGTAAAAAAACACATTCTGAATCGGTATATTGGATTTGCACTGTTTTGAAATTATATTTGATGTATGTTAGAATGTGTTGCTGTACAACTTGATAGGTAAAAAATAATACTCAAATCGAACTGTTACGAAATTGTTACGAAACTTGTTCAAACAAATGCCCATTAATAGTTAAACAGTAATTAAACAATCTTTAACAAATCAAATCAGTTCAACTAATAAAAAAATCGATTCGCCATACAATAGCCCCGGCACCTGTGCAAATATAACTACGAAAGCGATGAAACAACCATGAACGGGTCGTCAACCCTGGTCAGTAGGCCCCTAACGTCTACCGCGTACAATCAACCGTCATCTTATTACAGCGGCAGATACCATTAGTTCATTGAAAACTCAAGTTAGTGTGTGACGAAACACTGCGGTGTCGACACGTGATTATTGTTTAATTGTTCGCGTGGTTAATAAAGGTGGAATTAATTATCGTCGTGTACCGGAGTCTGTGATAGTGTTAGAACAGTGTAAAGTGACATCTGTGTTTCATACCTTGACCTTGGTTAGATGCACTGTTGCGTAACTACCAAATGATATGGCATCGTGATGGATGGACTGTGGCTCGCTTTGAAGTTTGAACATACCCGTGAAACGATGAAACGTACGAAGCGCAGTGATAAAATTAACAAAATTAAACACAAGCTGATAAAGAAACATAAAACAAGTAGGTAACGTGTGGTGTTGCTGTGGAACTGGATACAATTGTTCGGTTGTTTAAACCCGAAACAGTTAACAATAATGCTAAATACATAAAAAGCATGATTGTACCATTTGATATTTCTAACTGCAACCAAGAATCTACCAGTAGTTTTACAGGTGTCGTTAATGATGTTATTAAATTATCTCTACTACTATGCACTGTGATCATAATTTCTATTTCAAAACTAATCTAACCTTCGAGCATGTAACATGTGCAAGTAATTGGCGATAAAATAAAAGTAGTAATAAAACAACGTGGTTGGTTGGTAAGTTGGTATGGTACTCTCAAAACGTGGTGGCCGCCTACGCGTGTCGTCACCCAAGGTCTCAGTCAGTAGGCGCTTGGACTAAAAATAATACTTCAAAAGGTTTTGCGAGAATGCATTGCGTTCACTTTGTGATATCCAAAAATAAGTAATGTAAGAGTTGCGCTCTTCAAATCGTCGTACTGTCTTTTTTTCATTGGTTTCGACTGTAATACATTGGAGCAAGGTTCAAAGTACCTAATGTAATCTCTATGGAGCCGAAGCTTAATGAGTATTACTTAATAAAAACAAGAATCAAATTACTTAAATTTTTCACTAAACAATGTCGTTTTAACTAAGGAAGCATGTGCAATGCATATATCAATCTCACCTTTTTCACCGATATACTAGTTATAGATAGAATCTCCGGTATGATCGGGTATTCAGTGTGGTTACTAGAAACCGTTTATCATATCTATGTTACAAGTTGACCGCTCGTCTTATGTAATCGCAGGAAGAACAAATTATTGCCAGAAGTTATTGCCCGTTAATCAATCGAGGGATGGTTTCTAGTTCTGTGATCCCATTTTTGTTACATTCCATCAGGTGTATTTTCTTCGTATTTACCGTATAATAAAAAAGTTTTGAATACTCAACGAAAACAAAGCATGAGAAAACTTACATAACAAAATATTATGAGCTTTTTATCACAAACAATAAGCAATACGATAGTTGGTCTTGTCTCTTTTTGCTGGGACTCGTTAATTGAGCTAATTTATGGACAGTTGACTCATACGAATTGTAACGCCGATTTCTGTCTCGGTCTGTAATTGTAACCTCTGAAATGTTGTTTGTAATGTACTTGGCGTTTAAACTCAAGGTAAAGTGTAATTTATGTTGTAAAAGAGTACAAACAGATCTTTTTAAACACGTTTCATGAGTGCATTTGAATTAATAAATGAATACTAAAAAACATTCCGAGAGACTTTTTGTACATATACACCTGGGTGTTTACATATTTATTTATATTGTTATGGATCAGTACAAACAAATATGTTCATGAATTTAAGTTGTTTGTACTGCTGCATAGGTATCAATCCCGGATAACTTTAATTATTTTTTTATTTGCTACTTATGCTTGCTAATTAAGGTTTAAATGCCTCATCGCACATGCACGATAGTAGCCGAACGAAGCTCTGGCGATATTCAACTACGTACTGGACGAAATTTCCGGGTATTTATTCGGGCTTACCAGAGAAGAGTGCATAATATAACCAACCAACAAAGAATAGTTACATTTATAATCATAATCAATATGCTGCTAGTCAATCAATAATTAAATCAACCAGCCTATAACCTCATACTGCATGACTAGGGAAATTGAGTAAACCAGCACACGGAATTGGTAGATGTTAACGATTACCATCCTAATATACTTGAGACCGACCTCTGGACGTGCTCTCTGATTCACAGTATCTTTTTCTTTTCAGACACTTAGCATGATTACTTACCTAGATATAAATCTGGAAAAATCGCAGTGTCTTTACTACGCAGTCTCCCCTAGAGATTCGAATTGCACCCACTATCCCCGAATCACGTAGCAATTTAAACACTCCTGGTCAGATCGTCGAGTTTAGCCCTGGTCTTAACTCAACGTAAACATAAATAACTTAATGTAAACATAAATAAAACACTGTATATGTTTTGTAAACAGATGAGCACCGATCGGCGGGTGGCAGCTGGGAGGAGCCAGTGAGTGCAGTGAGGAACACTCCCCTCAGGCGCTCGCAAAGGCTAAACTCCACCCTGGACTCCAGGTAGAAATAAGCACATTAAACATTATTATTAAGGATCTATGGTTATGCAAAATTACTCGTGAAAGTACTAGGATTTATTCTGGTCGATAAGGTCCTGATAAAAGCTCTTAAACTCATTTTTTCAAGTACAATTTAGATTGATAGGCGAACACATAGTGATAAAATCATTAATAAATAGTGTTGAGAAAATCGCACTAAAATAGACATTTATAGAGGTCAATGTATATATCAGAATAATATAAATAAATTTCATAAGTCGCTTCTATCGAAGATAGAATATATCTATGCAATTTATAAATATCAATTAAATTATTTATCCTCCTAATAGGAAATTCAAGTATTTAAATAAGAAAAGAAGCTGGTACTTTAGCGACAAATTAACGCATAAACTTTTTTAAGAAAACATCATGTGCACGGTTTTCAAATTTTAATGTAAATCCTTTGTTGTACTAGCTGACTCCATAACATGAAATCGGTCGTCATATGAACTCTACAGCTACTAATAGATAACGTAGGCGATACAAACATGATCATTCATAGAGAATGTTGGAGCCCAGTAAGCGATTTCAAGAGAGAGTGATAAATGACATGGGCATGAATAGATGCCAGCGTATAATTTATTGAGATGTCTTTAGTTGGATAATTTTAAATGCACGCATATTAACACGTGCTTTGTCTGGTTGTTGCATCTACGATGAAGTGTTCGATCGCAATTAAAATACACACCTGTTAATTTATGTTAACAATTGTTTGTAAATAAACAAAGTATACGATATTATGTTATACCCTTTAAAAAACTAATTATACCCTAAGTTAATTATGTTTATACCTACAAATAGTGCTCTACGTAAGTACACAATAACGGTGAATTAAAAGACACAATAAAAAATAATTTATAATAGAAAAATAATGGCCGTTTTTTGAAAGGCTTTGTACGCCTTTCAAAAACGGGCATTATTTTTGTTACAAATTTTACGATACTCAGCAACGGTGCATCGTCCTCCCAGTCATTGACCTACAGTCGAAATAAAACCCTAATTGTTTACAATTAGCGCACCATTCCCACAAACGATACACTAGAAAATGCAGTTTGAATTGATGCGATTCCGTAACTCACTCCGGTGACTTACTATCAATTTAGCCGCAACTAACTCAAAGGAAGTGGTACATACGACAAAGCTAAGTATGATTGATGCGCTTCCAAAATTAGAGGCAATTCACGCCGAGAGGGGAGGGTTTTAGAATTGGTAAGCTACATACCAAATTAAGTCGTCAAAACACGTTTTGTGGAAAACTGTCGACGATTATAGATCTTGACGGAACGTTTGAAACACATTTTAAACGAACATTTTGGTAGTTACCCGTGTGTTCGAATCTTTTTCTTTTGTGTAATGAAATGGGTAAAACGACCTCTCCGGCTTACCTTATACCAAGTGATGTATGCCCATGACAGAGTAGTTTTGATAGTCACAAGTTTCTGTGCCCTCCGCCCGTCCCCTGTCTTTTATACTCAGTAATTTCAGTACTTAATAAAAATGTAATGAACCGTGCCAAGGTGTTTAGGTACTTTATATTAGTATTATCAAATCTGCATACAAATAAGTAATGGTGATGTCATGTAAAGTGTTTCACTGTATTGTATAGGAATAATTATAGTAAGTATGGCATGAATACACACACACATACATATAACTTCAACTGATTAAAATTACTCTAAATGTAAAACAGCCCTATATCCATTTGCCGTTTGGCACCGCACGTGTTACTTGTATGTGTACTCGTTGACATTACCATTTTGCACACCTACGTGCTTTTTTCGCACTACCGCCCCAGCTTAGCCGCTATTAGGCTGTTTGTTGACAGTTGGCATGCGACTTCCTCCGCTGGTGTGGTCTCGCCGAACAATTAGCAGTCCGCCGCGCCAATTAACACGAATATCCTGTGGCCAGAGGGCACTGCCTCTGGGCACGTTTTACGCTTGCTTATGTGTTACACAACTGTCGCAACTTTGTATTAAATTGAACTGTGTTAGTAAACATATGCATCCGGTAGTCATATCGGAATAGGTATACAGTACTATGTAACCTTTGCACATGGTGTTTAGGTATGAAAATAGTTATGAATAGTATGTGAACATCACATTATTCACTTTTTTCTAACTGACTACTCCTGTTGACCTTAAAAGCTTCACCCGGCAATTGAAGAGCGTAAATGGCTCTCAGCCTTAAAATTTACACAACGAGCCTACTAATACTTACCTAGCGCCATTGCCGTAGCTTACCACTATGGTGCAATGCAATGTAGCAACGACATTGCGGCCAAAAGCTATTGGATTCCATATTTCAACAAGCCGACTTCTTCTTCGGTAAATTAAAAATAGACTTAGTTACTCCACATTATATCAGACAGTTCCTTTAAAGCCGGTCCAACTGTTACAAAGATAGCCGACAGACAAATAAACCGTACCGTGTCATAGATAATGACTTCGTATGTATTTAGTAAAAGCGTTTTTATAAAAAACGGGCATACACTCCAATTTTATTTTTGTTGTTCGAACGAACAGTTCTGTACCAAAACTGATAGTCGAAGAGCCGGCCGTATAAAAGTCCTATAGATCAGATACATGAACAATTTTGAATGTAGTCTGAGAAAACATAGAACTAGAGGTCGACACACCTAAAAATGCTTGATTTTGCCCCCAAATCGAAACATAGGACGGCCGGCTCTCGGACAAGTTTTGTGAAGATAACGAACCTACACCGAATTTATCTATTATGGATTTTACCAAATTATACTAATCAAATTAATATAAACATACTGAGAGTGGATGTCGTTTTTTCCCGAATTCATATAAAATTCAGAAGGTTATCTTAATTACAAAATATACCGTATCTTGTAACTCTAAGTTACTCAAACATAGATAAAAAAGTCAAGGTTTCACGTCCTCTTCAGTTTTTGTGTATGATAACCAGTAATGTTGACGGTTTCGAAAATTTGTATAGAAAAAGCCTAATTTATGCTGTCTTCTCATTTTTTTTCTATTTTCTTGTACATTTTGTATATTATTTTGCTATTGTTTTAAGTAATAGTGTTTTTTATCATTTTTTCGAAATTTCAAAACAGCAATAGATACGCATCATTATTTCGCAGAAAAACTCTCGGAAGAATCAGAGTTTCGTAAAAGGTCTTCATACGATATGTGTTTGTTTAAAAATATGAACAATTATTTTGAAAGCGTGATTCATCAATCACTAACATTTTGGCCACAAAACACTCGTTACGTTCAACTCCATAGTAATTAGATGCTTTGCGAGACAAAAATAATACTAAAATAGAACATATGTAGCGAATCTGAAACGCGATTCATTAACCACGATTGTTTCGTCATTGAGTATAGTTTTTATTTATCTAATTGGGGTTAAATACTCGTTAGCTTTACAACGTATGATGGTCGAAGGAAATTACATTTATAGCTCGTCTAGCTATAGCTTTATTTAAAAGTTCTGTTTCATAATTACAGCCGTACCTACACTTCACAAGTGGGATTATGGTTGTTTTCGGACTAAACATTTATTGAAGTCAAACAAAAATTTCNGGATAGAATCTTACACTATTCACTATACAATTGAAGGGTTTTGGATTGTTACCCTTAGCACAAGTCTAATGCGAGTTAGTGCTAGAGCCCGTGTATACAGATTTCTTATTCACATTTATTTTGCGCTGTTTGTTGCTAAAGACATTCCCAGCTTTACCAGGGCAAGGGACTGGCGCAGATGACTTTCAGCAATAATATTCCGATAATACATCTGCCTCGTGATTCTATTGTCTGAAGGATTATTATATTATAGTTCTTCGCACGATGAAATTGTGATGGTTATCTGTGGCCAACAGGGAAAATGAATAGGAAATAAAGACTACAGTGGTTATTTGGTTTTAAATTTTTATGACAAAGAAGAGTCATGAGAAGATGAATATTTCGAAAATGCATATCTATATTCTTTAGGGGAGTTCTAACTCTTATATAAATGTGACGTAGCAAAAATATTTTTTATTGTGCCTGAATTACCGTTTAAATATTTTAGAAATATATTTTTATATTATCAGAGAGAGAATTGCCAACATATTGAACATAGTAATGACGCCATGTTGGGGCGTGATACAGCCGAGATGTAGCGAGTGGATAACCATGACGGTCTACACGCTTCAAGAGCCAGCTACTTTCACGTAAGTTTGCATACAACATTCAGATAAACTTTTTAAACGTTAATGCCTTATAACGTTACCTAGGCGTTTCGTTCTTCCAACGTGATAATTTGCAAAAAAAAATCATTTATGAAGGCGTGTATTACAGGAATTAAGTGTCCACTTCACTTCATTGAAATAATGTCTGTAATGAAATGTCTTTTAAAACTACGCTAGTGGGACAAAAGTACCTATGTTTTACTGATACGCAAGAATGATTCATAGTAAGAATTACCTATCTAATTATTAAATTAATGTAAAAGTTGAGCAGGTAGGTAATTAGTTGCGGTGCTTCAGGGTTAATTAGGATCAGTAGCAAATCATTGGTCATTCTTACAGAACAACAGTGGCCTGCGAGATTTTAGACCTCACAGAACGTCGGCGGTACCAACGCAACGAAATGTTGAGGAGAAATAAAATAGAAAAGTGCAATCAGGAGTTTATTATAACTGAAGATGGACTATTTCATCCTGTAAGTATCTGCATAAATAGACGGCTATTTATCTAATAGGTATCTAGGTAGGTATATCTTTATTGTGCAGTGTGCCATTCATACTATTGGCAGCTGGTTCACTGTTTGGTGAACGGCTTCTCTAGCTAAACATTTTAGGGTTACGGAACGCAATTTAACATCCTGATCATGAGCATATTCAGTTTTTATTGTATTTGTTGCTGGTGAAAGGACTGTAAATATCTTTGGCTAGGAAATGATTTCGGGGACAATAAGTTTTAAAAGGTACCTAATGCAACTTTTCCACCTGAGCAAAACTTCCGAACTTCCACGGCTGGGTAAACCAAACCATAGCATACAACCAAAGTCTTTAGATTTTCCCATGCAAGACATCTTTTGCAGAGACCAGCCAGTTTCGCGCACTCTTGGTTCTCTGCAGAACCGCATTCTGTTTTTAATAGCACATTGTCATAAAGAAGTGGGTGAGATATTTTCCCGTAGTGAAACGTAGCCTGATAATCTAGGGCTAACTCCATACCAATTTTTATTAAAATCACTTCAGCTGTTTTGACGTGAAAAATTATAAAACATACACAAGTGTTCCTTTGTAATTTTAAATTAATAGTGGAAAATAATGTTTATTTCAGGGAATAAATGATTTCCCGCCTTACGTGGAAGACATAGAAAAACCACAGCCATATTATTTGTCAATGACAGTGTCGGTATCGTCTAAAGGTCAACGTGATGGTTACCCTAGAATGCTCTTGAAGCAAATGTGGGAACAGGTGAGCAGTGATTGCAGAGGATCTATTCCACGCTTACAATCAGTAAAGATCCTGGCTTATTACCTACTATAGAAGAGTCAATGAAACATTCACAATAATGAGTAGGTAACAAAGAATAGACATGCGGAGCAAGTCTATTTCGCGAATGACTACCTGTCTCTATTATAAGGTGTAGGTTTATATCCCAAAAAGCATCAGCATCGCTGTGAAAAGAATCATGTGATCTCTGCCCATCTCTATCGCATCATAAGCCAATGAGGCTTTTCATTAGCTAGTAGACTCCATAATGAGTCGTCTCGGTAGGTACCCCTGCAGTGCCTGATCGTCGTGCAATAGGATGTTTTGCAGGCTAGGCAGTGTTGAAGGAAATTAATGACTACTTTTATTGAGTTTTTTCAACACTTTATCTGTCACGATCAGGCGTATCACTTACCACCAGGCGAACGCAATGACCGTCCCGTTCACTTTTAGCATAAAATAATGTTATGTATGTATGTCAAAAAGTAATGTCATAAAAATTAATTTCTGTTACATATCTAATACATTTTTCATGAACATTTCAGACTCCACCGTACGATTTGCTGACATCAGACCTGAATGATTACGGTGGTGGTGGAGAACGGGGCTCTGGTGGAAATAACATGCCTATGAATGACGTGATCCGCGTCATAGACGGCATATTATGGTAACAATCCTCTTTTTTCTCAGATGGCCTTTACAGCTTCACCGGGCAATGGAGAGCGTAGATGGCTGTCAGCCTTAATTTCTCCGTCACTGACATTTTGATAAGATTTCAGCAACCCAAATTACGGAAGTGTTGGAAACAGTAACGCTGGCAGCCTGATTTTTTAAAATAATATCTTCTCGATAACGCACGCTTGATCGGAATCAACTTAAAATTTCGTAAATATCGCACAGTATTTTGAAACATGATCAGTTAGTGAGGAGAGATAGGTATATAAATGACCAAGATTATTTTTCTAATTAAGAGAAATCTATAGTGTGACCCCCGAGGAAAAATTTAAATATCGTAACCTAAGACTACCCTTACTGCGAGGTAGTATATCCTCAATCGCTTAAGTTGTAATGGGAGCTAACAGTATCATAAACTATTACAGAGGTTTAAAGGTTTTGAGTCTAAGATGTTTTCGGTTTGAGTGTAGACTCATCACTGGAGAGGCATTGTCAAAACTAACAGCTCGTGTACGTATAAAGCACTCGAACTGTGGTGCAGGTACCTAAATATGTAGGTCAAACTAAAACAATACTGAACATACCATTTACTAGATGGAAGACTCGACTAGGGTGTGCCCTAGCAGGAAAGTAGTCCAGAGTGATATGAGTGGTACCAATGTTTTGTGCTCAATTTACTATATATGTGCGCCAAATATTATATATGTGCATCCAGCCGTTTTGGAATAAATCGATATAAACAAAAATTTTAGATTAAAAAGTTGAATATTTCAAAAACCTGAAGGCGCACATATATAATTTTTGGCGCACATTCATGCACAAACATAAGCTTTCTAAGGGACTAATTATTTTTTCTCTCCGATGTTTTATTAAAAATTTTCCTGCTAGAAAAACGTTACCTAGCAGGAACCGTTTTTTTCGATTTATTCCAAAACGGCTGATGCACATATATAATATTGGCGCACATACATAGTAAATAGAGCACAAAACATTGGTACCACTCATATCACTCTAGGACATACTTTCCTGCTAGGTAACGCACACGGTACTAGATCGTCTAGGTAGGTAACACCACAATGCCAGATATTGTCCCGTGAAATAGAAGTGTTTTGCACTTCTGTGTTTCGGGATGAAGGCACTGTAGCTAGTAAAATTACCGGGTATAAGAGACCTAAAACCGGTTGTCTTGAGTGACGGGCGCAGTGCGGCATTGATGGAGTAGAATAACTGTCTATCCATTGTTGGTCTCATTCAATGCCGCTCTGTCATAGTCAGGTGTATCACTTACCACCAGAGGTGACCTGACCTATAATAAATTATGGATATTCGACTAAGTAATGATGTTTATATTTTAGGGATGCATTACACAGTAAAATGTTTCGAAATCAAATTGAATTCTATGCGAAGGAGGAGATACCAACTTATTCCCAACTAGTCAAAGTCATCGAGACGGATACCAGATCGCGCCTTAGTAGACGGTAAGTGTTATCTTTTTTATATAGATTTAGCGGCGTCCGTTTTTGTTATCGCTTGCTTATTTTGATGGATAATTTTGAAAATCTTTGAAATACATATCGATATTTGTGCCACTGACTGAGCAACCCATTTCTTGTGTACTTATGGTTTTAGTTTTATAAAAATATAAATTGGTGTATAATGTTATTGTACAAAGGTTCCTTACATTTTCAAACGTTTTTAGGGTAACGTCGGGAATCTGTGACGCTATTGTCAACAAGGCGATATTCCATGTTTACGGTCTAAACCCTAAGCATGACGTATCTATAATGGAGGCAGAATAACTTTATCTACTCGTGTGCTACTTTGTTTAATTTTGCAAGTTATCTTTTGCCGAGGTATAAAATTGGCAAAAGTACCTAAAAGTAGGTACCTTAAATAAAAAAGGGCATTTATTAACAGTTTTCAGCCCAGTCTCTTGATTTATCATGTATGCTTCAATGCTTTTGTCTCCTGTTTTGCGTAGGCACATTTCGCCTTCTTTGTGACATTCTGAGGTACACATTAGTTTTATCTTAAATTATAACTATGTTTGATTTAATTATATAAATAAAAAAAATATATTCAACTTGTATTTTTATTTATTACTTTTACCAATATCATTTACAATTATGAGGTAAAGAAGAATATCAACAAAATATGATATACTTAATCAATAAGATAAATATTAATAGTCCAGTTGAGGGAAATAACACATCAGTCTAATATCTTCTCCAGTTTCAATTGTACTTTGTTTGCTTTCTTTGAAGGAATCACAGTGACAGAGACCCTGTCTCCAAGTTTGGGTGTTTGGCATCCACCCAAGTTGCTTCTATGTATGAGACCGTTCTCGCCTATGCCGCAGTCGACAAAACATCCGAAAGGCACAACATTGCGGACTACACCTGTAAAAAAAATATCTACAGTAGTATTTACTTTTCATCATCATCATCAGCCCTCCGAGGGGCACGAGTCTACCCATAAAGGTGTATAGGACGAGGTTTTTTAACATTTTCCTTCACCGTAAGTCGGATAATGTACATATAATTTCGAAAAGTCAAAAACACATTAGTACGTGGCGGGATTTGAAGCTGTGCCCTATCGGTCGGAAGGCAACAGTCCACACCATTGAGCCACCGACGTTCTTTTCATGTTGGGTCTAATTTCACTATAAAAGTTAGTCTTAAAATTGTCAATATTTCGTTCATTCATTTTGTCAGCAGTCGCCATAATATGACGTCATAGTGTCGTAAACATTAACTAGAGGCCGTTGAAAGCGCATTTGTGTTTCGAGCTATCAAGTGACAAAACTGACGATCAGATGTAGTCACATTCAAGCAACATGTCATTAAGTTCAGTTAAGTTTGTAGATGGAAAAGTATGTAAACCATCTAACACAAGATTCGTTAATATTCCATTTAATACTTAAATAAGTTTCATCATCATCAGCACATTATACGTCCCCACCGAGGGGCACGAGCCTACCGTATAGGGTGTAAAGGCCTCAGTCGTCCACGCGGGATCCGTACGGATTGGCCAACAATCACGCGCTAACCTTACAATTACTTTGGAGGCGTGCGCAGGTTTTCTCACAATGTTTTCCTTATCCCTAAGAGGTTTGGATAAACGTACATATAATTTCGAAAATTATATATATATAAATATTGGACTGAAACATTTACTAAATATTACCAGTAAGTGTCATCCCATCTTGTATCTGGTCCTTAGCCTGAACAGCCATTGAATAAACAGGTCTACAGAATGTGATCACGTTGTCTTCATACTGTTTCTGTTTGAACGCGTTAATGATTAATTCCAATGTACTGACGTCAGTGCCGAGTTCTTGACTTGCTTCATTGAGATTGCACGATGCGGTCTTCGACTCGACTAGACTTGGAAAGTGCGGTTGTGAGAGCTCCTTGATGTTCACGCCGATGGTCTTGGCAAACCTGGAAAATTATTTGACAATATTTTTCAATGCTTTTGTATGTAGTGATCCCTACATAAAAATATCAATTGTGTTACCAACATAAAGAATGTCTATATAAAATCAACATATATCGATGCTTTTAAGCGTAAAACTTGAGAACAATCCGAAGAATTACACAAACATTTATCTTTTTACATTTAAAATTTCTATAAGCACAAAGATGTTTTTATGGGTCTACGGGGGTAGCTATTAATTAAAAAACATTGGCAATAAAATATTTTTATTTTTGAGCTATTATTTTTAGAGCTAGACTAAACTTTCCCAGAATGTCTACCTTTTATTATGGTAAAAAAATGCGTTACCGACCTTTAAAAAGAGAAATGGAAATTAATGTGTAAATGAATGAATCAATACAGACAGGAAGGGGAGATTTTGGATTCCTTCGTAAGTGTGCACAGGTTTCCTCACGATGTTTTCCTTTACCGTAAGAACGTCGGATAAACGTACATATAATTTCAGACATTGGTACGTGGCGGAATTTGTGCCGGCACCTGCCAGATCGGATTTTGACCTTAAGGGAAGCTTATTATAAAAAACACATACTTACTTTTTGGCAACAGAATAACTTTCCGGATGTATGATTGTAGCGTCTAGAGGTTCGCTTCCGCCTAAAACTTTTAAGAAACCAGCGCATTGTTGGAATGTAACCTTTCCAATACCACCGACTTTCAAAATCTCCGATCTGCTCTTAAAACCACCATTTTCTTGTCGATACGCGAGTAGCTTTTTAGCCCTTCCTTCGTTGAGTCCAGATATTCGCCTAAAACAAATATGATACATTATATTTTGAATAAACTATGTTTATTTTAAAACGAATCCCACTCTAGAGAGTAGATATGAACGCTGCGGCACAGCTCAATCAGGTAGACCTGATTGAGCTGTGCCCGGCAGCGTTCATATCAAAAAAATATCTTATATCTAAAGAAGCAATACTACTGAATTCAATTCTTTTAAATGTTATCCCTCTTTGTAATCTATCACAGTCCAAAGTTGGACACGGGTCTTCTCCATTTTGTAAAATAAAATATCGTTTATTCATATTAAAATACAAAATACCTTAACATAGCCAAAGATGCTGTATTAATGTCAACACCAACTAAACTCACAACTTTTTCAACTGCGCAATCCAAAGCCGACTCCAACATCTTTGGAGGGATGTCATGTTGATACAAACCAACTCCGAGGTTTTTGGGATCTACCTGTAGGTAAGTAAAAAATAATAAATTTATAAACATTTACTTATATAGTCATAAGATCAACTATTGGACCAATACCTCATGCTTTTTTATTTGCAAACTAACTAGATGCACAATCACGAAGAAACGTCAACCAAGAAATGTCCAAGACGCACGACACATCATCATCATCATCAGCTCATTAAACGTCCCCACCGAGGGGCACTAGCCTACCCGTATAGGGTGATTAGGCCTTAGTCGTCCACGCGGGCCCAGTGCGGATTAGACGACTTCACACACAACCTTCGAATATCTTCGCAGGCGTGCATGAAGGTTTCCTCACGATGTTTTCCTTCACCGTAAGAGCGTCGGATAACGTACATATATTTTCGAAAATTCGAAAATACATTGGTACGTGTCGGGATTTGAACCTCATACGTATAGTTATATTTAGAACGTATAAGTATTAATTTAAATTTTAACCTTAACGCGTCATAGAAAGAGATCAAATTCAAAAACACGAGCACACTACTATGTTATTATGACATGTAGCGAGCGACGTGATTATGAATGAAAATTTTGCCAATCGACGCGATGGGCAAAGTTTAGAAATAAACGGAGGGAAAAGGAGCTTTGAGGCTAGGCAAAAAACAGTGTTTTTTTTCGAAATCAGAAAGATACCTGGATCTTTCTGATTTCGAAAAAAAAAACACCGTAACGTAAGAGCTGGCGGTTTGCCAAAGCCTTTAATGCAATTCTACAGGACACACCACAATCAATGTCCATCTTACGGATCTCAAGTGTGGTTCACTTGAGAACCGTAAGATGAAGGCTGACACTAATTTTCACAGAGCCAAAGAAAGTAGCCACCGCACACTCTAAGCCTTTATATCCTATGCACTTTCCATATCAAAACTCACCTACGCAAAATTAAAGACCTTACGAATTGCCTAGAGAAACAGTTAAAATCGCATATACAATAAAAATAAATAAATCAAATCATTTTTCGAATATTAAAATGAATGATAAATTGAATTAAAATAAAAATAAAATCACTTAACTATATAAACATATTATGATCAACAATAAATTTACTAATTAATTATCTTTAATTCCGTACGTTAAATTATAATACTTTAAAATTAAAATACAAAATGTTGGTAATAATAATAAAGATACCGCTATGAAGCATTATGGGTAAACGTGACTTTTGAATTTGTAGCACTATCAATAAAAAGTACTCAAATGACGAATAGACATTGAAAATATCGAGCTAATGCCAGATAAGGTATTTGCCCAACAATTCTTTGGCATCCACATAGAAAAGTTAAAGTTTTAGCTTTGTTATTTTTGCACACATACTAAGACCATTATTGAACTTTTTATAGTTGAATATTCGAAGTCAACTTTTACTTACTTTTATAAGCTCTCCTAACGGATCCAAGACTCTTCTAGCAATTGATAAAGCCGATATCAAGTTCGGATCCATGTCTGGATGCTCCTGAAATATTAAATATATTAAATGAAATGAAAAATGAACAAGATTTCCTATAAGCTTAAACTTTAATTTATTTCTAAAATAAATTTCAATATTACTATTTTTTTCCGGTATAGGACAAAAACCAGCATACAGTTGACCTGATGAAAAACGACATCACTGACCACAAACATTTAGAATTCCTGAAGTTTCAGAAATGCGTAGAAAAGTACTTGTGTGAAATTTTTTTTTATTAGAACTGGTCCTAGATAATAGAATAATACCTTCTGCGCTTCTTTACTAATAGAATAAATCGATGCACCCTGTTCAGGGACTATTATAATAGGTAAGTTGTCCGTTATATGGTATGATTTCAACCATAGCTCCGTCTCTCGGCAGGCTGTGCCATTGCCTAAGCCTATTAATTCCACCCTAAAATAAAACAAAATTATTAATCACCATGATATTGCAGAATAAACAAAACAAGATTATAGGATAAAACTTAATAATATTTGTAACTCATGTAACAAAAAATGTTTAAGTATACAACTAATAATATTACTCGCATGCAGAATTACACATCACATTTTATATTACATTTACAAATATCCACCAAGCAAAGCCAAAAGTGAAAAAGACAATTAAAATTTAAACAAAAGCCAAACAAAGTTACCGAAGTCATACTTGTGTTGTTGAAATAGATCTTTCAATTGCTTAGCTGCTATATCATTTTGATTCAGGTGTCGCAGGTTAGGATATATGGTGCAAGCGTCTAGTTTATCACCATTAGGATTTATGATTCCAACCTAGAATCCAAAAAAAATTGTAACAATAAAATGATGATAACTTAATGCAAGAACTTAGCAGAGATAATATTTCTTAGTATTTAAAAGGATATTAATTTGACGACTATAAGTGACCAACATAATATGTTCTTAAAAGCCCGTAAGGGATCCTTCATTTGATATTAAGACTATTGGGCTTTCTTTAATTCAATGGTTAAGTTTCTGCAGTATTATGGATGTTTATTAAGTATTTGTTCTCAAATAAATTTGTTACTGAACATGAAGCCAAAATAATGGTAAGTAAATACTATCAGTTAAACTTCACCCCACCACATAGTCTGTTAAAAATACCACAGTTTGCTTCCTGCTGAAACTAAATTGTTTCTTTCTTTGTGTAACGTAATGATTATATTATCATCAGCATCAGCTCATTGAACGTCCCCACCGTGGGGCACGAGCCTACCCGTATAGGGTTTGTATAGTTCTTAGTCATCCACGCGGGCTCAGTGCGGATTGGCCAATTTCATGCATACCCTTGAATCTTTGCAGGCGTGAGCAGGTTTCCTCACGATGTTTTCCTTCACCGTTACTTGCCGTGGAATTCGAACCCACACGCAGAAATCTTAACGCTAAGAAAGATCACTATACGAGACGCTATAAGAACCTAACATTTGTCGTCTCGGGTGACGGGCGCAGAGTAGTGCTGACGGAAAATAATTACTTACTACTGTTATTAATTTTTTACTTATGACATTAAAAACTCGGTGTATTGGTTGATATTTAGCAAAATAATTACCTACCTTGCAGCCAGCTTTAAAACCTGGATCCAGTCCTCCAATAGTCCTGTTCTTCACAGGCTCTGTCAACAGATACTTTTCCATGTTAGTGGTGAACGTCTTGACTGCTTCTTTCTGTGCTACCGTCGTTAGATCCGATCTGACTTGCCTTGAAAGCCAAGACTTTATCAGACGGTTATATGCATCACCAAGACCTTTACGAACCCAATAATTACTGTTCCATAGTGATAGACAAAATCTGCAACAATCAAACTTAACATTGTTATATTAATAAATAGTTTTTTACCATTTGGACACAGAGCCCTAAGAACTATTTTAACAATTTTTAATATTCATGTAGGTGGTTACAGTGATACATCTCCTTCAATGATATCTCTTCTTGATAAGTTCAATGATAACTCGGTTCACTGAGGCAAGTTATTGTTGAAAACCTACTATTGCACTAGATTAGCTAATATTAAGTTCTCAACCCATTGCAGTCCACTGCTGAACATCGGCCAAATATACCTCCGCATACATATCCTTCATTTTTCTCATCAATTTTAAGCTCATTAAACATAAAAGCAAGTCCATAATTTACCTCTCCAACTTATTGTGAAACCAATCAGGAACTATGACTTTAACAGATAGTATTTTTTCATCTTCTCCTCTATTCAGTGCCAATGTTTGATGAGGTTTAATGTAATGACTTGGACATTTCCATTCAAAATATAGTTTGTAGGTCTCTGGGTCTGATTTGGAATCCACTTTGGCATTGTTTTCTTTTTCTTTTGTTGAACTTTTCGTTCTGTTACTCTGAATAGTGAATCTTGTTTCTTCTTTTCTGCAATAAAACAATTTATTTATTGGTTATTCATTAAGTATAAGGGAGCGTTCAAGTAATACGTAACGCAATTTGGGGGAGGGGTCTCGTAAAACGTTACGATGCGTTACAGGGACGGAGGGGGTCTTTCTTGCAACACGTTCCGAGGTTACACGAGGAGGAGGGGGAGTCAAAATCTTCAAAAATTGCGATATGTAATACTTGAACGCTCTCTAAGCTGATAACAGAAAAAAAAATGATGCATGTGCAAATAACATATAATAGGCATATCCATTGCCATAATACAGGGGGCATTGCAAAAAAAAAAAAACAAATCCAGATAATTACATTGAAGTTCAGTGATATTTAAAAAATTGAAAAAAATATGCAAAATTTTAAAAATAAGTATGTCTATCATGTATCAACATCTATTGTAAGAAATACTCACAAACTTCTTATTTGTTCCAGAACCCTTACATCCTTATAAATAATGTCAGCTATAATATGTGTGATGTGCCCATCCACTTTGTCAAGAGAATTTAAGTCTTCATCATCAGTACAAAGCATTTTCATATCTATAAATTCACCATTCAATGCTCGTATAGCGATTGGTTCTAGGCCCAAATTACGAGCTCTTTCAGCAAGTGTGACTGAATGAGATTTTAATGGAGCATACTGAAAAATATAATTGGAGGAACTAATTAAAAGGTATACTTAAAATTAGTGTATATTTAACTATCTGTGCTTAAAATATAAATGTACTAGACCAAAACCATTATATTCCTATAAGAAAATAATTTTTAACTGCATCATTCAATGATCTGATAGAATACAGGGGCTACCCTTATCATCTATTATCATCCTTATATTAACTTTTCCGTTCTGTTAATTGTATTTTGCTCATTTTACGAATATTTTATACAATTTCTTAAAAATGCTTATGTTTAATACATTATACATATAAATGTTTTACAAATGGTTATACTTGATTAATTATATTTCTAGTAAAATTAATACAGGATTCATTTACCACTAAGTCCAATTCAGACAGATTCCGAGCATTTAATATGCTCTTTTCAATGTCAGGAGTTAGTTTTTTATTTTTACTCAGTGTTTCTAGGACTGTCTTGACTTTCTTTTTTAATTGTGCTACATTCTGATAGGTTTCATATAGATCTTGCAGTCTGAAACAAAGAAAAGCTTAAAATTTGTAATATTACCTACATCTACTACTAGATTTTAGATATTCATACCATAGCTTATAAAAAAGCTATGCAATACATAGCTTAAAAAATAAGAATAATTTTTAAAAAAGTAAAATTTAGTAATATAATTTTTTTTTCAAGATATCTTTTTAACACTAGCTATTAATCATTTCAAATTGTAGATTATAATTACTTAACATCCCTCAGGAGACCGTAATATATAGACAGTAGTATATAAAGTAATCTTATGCTGTATTTAAAACCAGTAGGTCACTTTCCTAGTATCACCAGTATTATTTAATTATAATTTAGTAGTTTTTGATGAATTTGATTGTTGGAGCCGACGGGTTTTGTTGTGGAGACCACATCTTGACTTCATCAAGTGTAGTGTAGGATGTCCTCCAGCCCAATGATTTGGAAAAAGTTGCTGATGGAGGCTAGATGAGAAAAGGGGAGGACAGGGATATCTGGCACAAAATGTGGGAGACCTGTGTCCAGCAGTGGTTGAAGAGAGAGTTTTTGATTGTTATGAGCATGATGACTGGGTCCTGGAATCATATGCATAGTAACTATAAAAGTGTGATGTCATAATTAAATAGCCATTTGTATGAAGTTTGTTTTTAGAATTGCAAAACCTGTGAGTTTTAATGACTCTGTTAGTCATTATTTTACCAATGTTTCTATTTAATAAAAGAGTGGTCCATCGAAACAATAGCAGAATAAATATTGTCATCATCCCTATTACTCACTTGTCTGGCATCAAATGATCAACAGCTGATTTTCTATATCTTGCAATAAATGGTAATGTGCATCCATCCTCCAAGAGTTGAATAAAGTTTCGTGCTAGCTGGTGAGGTATTTTCTCACGATGAGCCAAAATATCAGCTTCATTCCAAAGGGACGGTGTATAATCGACACGCATATTTTCATCATTTTGATCGTCATCCTCCTTAAGTGGTTTTGGCTTAATAACCTTTTTCACAGTGGCTTTTGTAACTTTTGTGGCAACTTTCGGTTCCGTCACTTTTTTAATGGAGGCTTTCCTAACTTTCGCAGCAGTATTTTTTTTAACTTTCGGAACACTCTCGAGTAGACTAGACTTTTGCAGCTTCTTTCTTGGCTCAGGGCTATATTCACTGTCGCTACTATGTGATATAATCCGTTTTCGTTTAATGATGCGAGTAGTATTTTTTTTGTTATTATTATCCATATTTTGATACAACAATAAAATTTTCAATATAAAGCATATAACCAACAAAACAAATTGCAATTAAGTACTTTTAGTTTAAAGTAACTTACTGATGTAACCCTTTACATTATAAACGCATTGACAAACATTATTAATAAATTATTCTAAATTAATGAAAACAAAAAATAACTTTACCAAAGATTTGTTTTGATATCGAAGAGAAACAAAATGATATAAAGAACTCGAAAACAATTAATTGTCAACTGTCAGTCTGTCACCATGCGTGGTTGACAAGTGACAACCAGTGTTGCCACCTTAGCCCTTTTGTAGCTAGATCTAGCTCTTTTTCACTGTCTTGAAAATATTACCAAATATGAAGTTTTCGACATGCTAACTAGTACTTTTTTGCTATTTCATCGGTTATGATGATCTTTTTTTAGACGCTTCAAAAAAAAAGAACGGCTTCATGACTTAATTATTACAGCATTTTTAGAAAACTCAGGTGGCAACATTACTGCCTGAATAGTGCAACACTAAGATATAAATGTTTGTTTATAATAAATGATTTCATGTTTTGGTAGTGTAAAATGTTGAATCCTTTAGAAAATAACAGCGCTATTTTAGGCACACTAATTAAAAATTTTATCTAGGTCTGTTGACTACGATTTTAAGGTGAGTATAAAAATTGTTTCCAAAATGTCATAACCTCAAAATCATAAAAGTTGTGTTTAGTCCGAATCATTGTATTTATGACCATTTACATATTATTATTATTTAATTTCAGTCCACGGATTTAAAATCTTTTACATGAATCAACAAGAAGAATTTTGAATGCAACAGTTAACAGTAATTTATTGAAAAAGTTTCCAGTAAGATGTGAATTTATTAAACTATTTTTTAAGAAATTGGTACAATACTTAGAAAATAACCAAGATGTACACGACGATATGTACAAACAATTATGTTCCGCAATGAAAAATAACATAGTGGAAAATTTCAGCTATCGGCATTATTTAATAGGTAATAATCTAAATAACATAGTAACAATAAAGGAAACAAACAATATGGTTATTAATGGGACAACAGGAATGCGTACTGGAAGTAAGTTAAATTAAGTTTGTATTTTAAATTAAGATTTATCCGTGATAGTTGCTTATTTTGTTTGCATCTAACTAGATGGCATTGTAAACGTCTGAGGATAACTTATGATAATCTTTTCTATGGATTTTGTAGTGCAAAATTGTATTAATCAAGAATTAAAAACTTTTCCTGGTTCCAGGCAGCTATAATGCTTCAGACTGGCGTTATGTAATGTGAGACATTCATGTCAAAAAGTGTGCTGGAGTTAGGTTCCGGATTGGATTTACCGGCATAACAATAGTAAATACTGCCAACCTAAATGTCTCTATTTAAGTGATTGTCACGAAGATGTACTGAATACTATTAATGTAAATATTGATATTAATTTACCTTCTTGGCAACAACAGAAATCATATAATTTAACAACATATAAAGGTTCTGATCAAATAATTGGTATGTACTCTAATTTTATCAAATACTAAACACCATTGATTAAACAGTATTTCAATGATTATGTTATAGTATAAGTATATAGAAGGGTCCATGTTTATTCTTAAAGAACTTCCAACTTACAATTTACCAACTTCCATGCTTACCATGGGCATGGGCATAGATGGTGCTGTGTGAAAGTTGATAATTCAATGAATTTCAACGCATCTACCTCTCAATGTTTTAATAAGTATTGGTATTTTTCAGGGGTTCTGCACTTGGATTGGAATAGTGAGAATGACATTCCAAGTGAAATTAATCCCGATGTCATCATAGGAGCCGATATAATTTATGACCCCACAATATTACAACCATTGTTAAATGTTATCCAAAGTCTATTTAACAAAAATAATCAATTAGAAGTTTACATTGCTGGCGTACTCCGAAATGAAATCACATTCCAAAATTTTTGGAACTTTTGTAATATTAGATTTATTATAAGCTTAATATTTATTATTCCTGTATAACATCATTTAGATTACTTTTTTGGCTTAATTAGTTTTGTCACCATCAGCTATGCCCATATTAACATTGAGGAAATTATATATGAATGGTTTTTGTTCAGGATTTGATAAAAATAATTTGTTACAATCTTATTACTACTACTTGGTAATTAAAATTGCATTATTTAAACATTTACTCTCAACTAAATCTTAGTGGCTTTTTTATTGTTATTTTATTCTTTATCATTTCCTACAATATATTTACCTGTATAATATATGTATATATACAATATATGTACATATATATTTGTATGTATATTCCTTATTCTGTAGCTGTTGTATTTTTTTAATTAAATATTTGTATTCATCACATTCTCTTTTTATATAAATATTAGTATGAATGTCTATTTATGTGTGTTTATTTAGATATCAAAGATTTTTTAGTGTATCTCAGTTGCACAAAAATGCCCCTTTATATGTTGCTTTTTTCTCCATCCTAAATTGCCTGTAAGAAATCACCTTGTGCGATAAGACCGCCCATTGTACTGAATATGTATATTCTTATATTATACCTAGTGCGATAAAGTATACTTATAATAAATAAATAAGTAAAATAAACTTACACCTCTCTTTGCAGATTCGTCGGATTTACAATATGAGAAACTACATATTGCAAAAAATATGTATTTGGAATGGAACGATCAAATAACAATGTATCTGTTGAAAATAATAAAAAATACTTTATAACCTTGCATCAATTGTTTTTATTAACTATTTCTTTTTATATTTATAATAATTAATCATGAAACACATACATATAGACGTATTTTTTCTAAAGCAATCCGTTATTTTAAATACAAAACACTCATAATTAGGTATTTTACTTTTGCACTATTAATTGCGAATAGGAAATTTATATTATTAATGCATTGTAACAATAGAGATGAAGAGCGGAATAAAACAATCGTATTAAAATACTAAGATTTTCTTCGTTTGAGTTTTCGTTCGTTACAAAATATAATTAAATTAAATTTTAAAAACTAGGTCAGTCGGAGAGCTTCTTGGCGGGAAAGTGAAAAGTGAAGTGTTTCTGTCTCTTCAGTCACATGTCAATAGCTTCGTTTTATTTTCCAAAATTTGTGTTTAATCGAATGTTAATGTGATAAAGGTCAATTATTTACCATTAAGTGTTCGTGAATAATTACAAGCGTTGGCAAATGAAACAAAATAGTAAAACGGTCACGGTCTTATTAATAAAAATGAGTTCTTCAAGCGGTCCGCGTAAGCTTTCTGTAATACTTCATCTTTACTGAATCTTATGGGGAATATTGGGGAAAGAAGGGAATTAATATATCATGGCCATCACTATGATTCGTCACTCATTTCATTATGATCATCATTAATTGATTAAATAAATGACTAGGTAGTATACTTTATGACTTTAGCCTGTTTCGATAGAACGTATAAAAAAGTTATTAATTATATTATATGTGACTAAGTGACGTTATGTGATGACTAAACATGGGCGTTATCAGCTATTTCTGGCAACCGCTACGTAACCGTGATTTGATTTCAATACCGATATTGGTAACCGTTGCCCAATATCGGTATCTGAGCCCACCGTCTTCATTGTACCGCGGATTATTGGCTATCTACCTAGTTAGTTGCTGCATTAACGTTGTCTTACTACTCATTTTATTATTTCGAGTAACTTAAAATAGAAATAAGTTTGGATTCTATACACACCTATTTATACAAATGGATATCACTAATGTCACATAGGAACATTTAGAAGTCACTATCAATATGATAAGTACCTAATAATTGGTTTACGCGTGCAACGCAGATTAGGCTAGTACTAAAACAAAATACCTAATAATTCAAAACCAAAACAAATCTGCTAACCATGTAGTCAAATAAACAATCAAATCAGTAATAAAATAGAAAAGGATTGTTGTATAATTGTTTAATAAAATCAACATGTCTATTCATAAAAAATATGCAAAGTTCTTTTGTTTGTTATTTTACATATTAATAGTTTAATCATTCGAAAACTTTATCATATTTAAATAGCTGTCAGCGCCATCTATGAGATATTTGTGCAATTAGTACATTAGAAGTTATTGTAAATTATAAATGTTGTCAAATGTTTGTAAAAATTGCACAAAAATCTGAATAGATGGCGTTAATAGTTGTTTATATCATGAAAGTATTGCGAGTTCCAAAATTAACTAGGCGAATGTTATTTTTTTATGTTAATTATAGCAGGCAAACGAGCAGGCGGCTCATCTGATGGTAAATGACTTCGTCGCCCATGTACACTTGCAATATCAGAGTGCAAAGAAATGCGTTGCCGGCCTTTGAAGTGGGAATACGTCCCCACCGAGGGGCACGAGCCTACCCGTATAGGGTGATTAGGCCTTAGTCGTCCACGGGGCCCAGTGCGGATTGGACGACTTCGCACACGACCTTCGAATCTCTTTGTAGGCGTGCATGAAGGTTTCCTCACGATGTTTTCCTTCACCGTAAGAGCGTCGGATAACGTACATATATTTTCGAAAATTCGAAAACACATTGGTACGTGTCGGGATTTGAACCTCAGTCCTACCGGTAGGAAGGCGACAGTCCACACCATTGAGCCACCGACGCTCACAGTTCACATTCACACAGATTCACAGTTGTCAAACTGCAACCTCCGACGTAGCGATAGCCAAAATAATTATGCCTTCCCTCTCTGTCTAAGCGAGTTGTAAGTGTAAGAACGAGATGGAGCGAATATTGCGCGCAACGGTTACGCAGAGATTCGCAAAGGTAGCATTGTAGATTTAAACCTTATGTTTGTGATACTAAGGTTGTATTCAGTTTGGCACTACATACTAATAATTTTAAAATGATCTTTCTCTTTCCGAAATTTACAAGGGTCAGATTTGTTTTGGTTTTGAATTATTAGGTATTTTGTTTTAGTACTAGCCTAATCTGCGTTGCACGCGTAATCCAATTACTGGGTACTTATCATATTGATAGAACCTTCTAAATGTTCCTATGTGACATTAGTGATATCCCATTTGTATGAATAAGTGTGTATAGAATACAAACTTATTTCAATTTTTAGTTACTTGAATTAATCAAATGTAGTAAGTTAGTACCTAACAAAATACCTAATAATTCAAAACCAAAACAAATCTGGCCCTTGTAAATTTCGGAAAGGGAAAGATCATTTTAAAATTTTTATTATGTAGTGCCAAACTGAATACAACCTTAGTGTCACTCACATAAGGTTTAAATCTACGATGCTACGTAGCGAATCTCGCGTGATCGCGCGGCGTTACCGTAGCGCGCAATATTCGCTCCATCTCGTTCTTACACTTACAACTCGCTTAGACAGAGAGGGAAGGCATAATTATTTTGGCTATCGCTACGGTGGTGGTTGACAACTGTGAATCGCTGACTAACCAAACTAGCGAGCGTAACTTAGCTGCCATCGCGTTAGCGCGTGATATACAATATTTGGTAGCTGACAACCGGTGCGAGATGTGATAACGCTAATAGCTAAGTTACAGGCATGGTAACGGATATTGGTTACGTTTCGCTATAGCGACACATGACTAGTGATGACAGATCACAGCTGATCATAATAAAATTTCTACTTTGTTGTTGATAAAGCAAATGAAGTAATTAACTTTTTTGTGAAATGAATATTTATCTATTTACTATTTAATTATTTTTTTTAGTATTATTTATCACAAGTATACAATTTGTTTGTATAATAAAAAAAGATAACCTCAAAGTGTAGTTACTTATTTACTTTAACAATATGTCTGGAGAAAAACCTCAGGATAATGTTAATAAAAACGAGGAAAAGAAACCCCAAAGCAGCTCCAGTACTAAGCAAGAAGCATGGGGATATGATTTATACCCTGAGCGGCGCGGTACATTTTCACCGAAACTAAGTAACATTCTGATGGGCAAGGAAGGAAAAGAAAATATAGAAAAGTTAAAATGCGAGAAACATGTTTATCAGTGTTTTAAGGACAGTAAGTTATTGTGTGTAACATATTGTTAAGTGTAACACACCATTCTGCATGCAAAACTTCGTCGGAAATTACAGTTGTGATAGGTTAGAAAGAACGAAAAAATAAAGTGATGGATAGATAGATAGATAATTCATTTATTTGCATCACAAAAACACACACATCACATTTAAACCGACAAGAATATTGTGTTTGGACAATTAACAAGAATATAATTTAACAAAAATGCAATACAAATAATTTATCAGGCATATTATTATTGTGCGTCACAGTGATACAAAAAGGCCAAACCTCAGCATTGGTTCAACGACAAACCACTGATTTTCAGCTTTGGCCTGAGAATCATTTAGCCCGCAATATTCGTGATTCTTCAATTTACAGTTATAAGTTAGCAAAATTTCTCTTATATACAAAAATAGCTAAACAAGTAATAAGGTCATCAAAAGATTATTCATATTAAATATATAACTATACAGAAATAGGTGACATATTTGTGTATTAAATTGATGGGTAAAACTTGTTACATGTAATATATGAATGAGCTGTTGCTAATAATAAAATGCTTGCTGTGCATTTCTCTATTGAACTTGTTAAAGGATAGATAACTAAATTTAATACTCAAAAACCATTTCTGTTTACCCATTTCTAAAAACCTCAATTTGTAAGTAATATATATGTTTTTTATTTCAGGCCCAATTGTAAAAGTTATGATGGCTGCCCTGAAAAGTTCTGGTTGGTCAGTGATTGAATCAATATTAGTAGGTATATATTTCATTTATGTGTTAACTATTTAGTAATTAATTTTCTTTATTACAGCCCNTGATTTATTATTATAATTAAAAAATATTTCGTTTAAGGATTGTGTGAAAACGAAAGCCCTGTATTCCGTAATGGCAGTGCGACAAATAAGCAAGATGGAAGCGATTGACATCATAGAAAAAGTATTTCCGAAGTGCTATGCCGATCTAGAGCCTATAGGCAGGAGGATCAGGCGCAACTCCGAGGATATGACACGTGCTTTCAAAGAGGCTTCATATTATGGGTATGAGTAATTGGAAAATGAATTTATTTAGGTATTGTTGTAATAATGAGTAAGAAACCAGTGCAATACTTTATGTGGCAAAACCTAAAACATTTAGTATGCCTTGCACTATATTATTATTTTGTGTCATGTACACTTTTTATAAAAGTGTGATATATAATATTTTCCTATTGTTTAGTGTGACCACATTAAAAATTTAAAGTGTTTCCTTAATTATTTCAATGTACCATGCTTCTATGGAACTTTCATAGTAATTTTAATAGATAAAGTAGGCTTTCGCTTTTTCTTAGGCTTTAATAGGTTAAAGCCTAAGAAAAAGCGAAGTAATATTATTATAATACTGTTTTTAGTGATGGCGTTAACCCTCTGGGTAATGCGTTATTGTTATAAAAAACTGTTTTTAGAAATGTACTAAGTACAGCTTTATTCCTAATAAAAGGTTATTGTATTAGTTTCATACTCACTATTTTTAGTGTAGATAATGTAAATAGCAGTCAATTAAATAATACACGTTCAAAATGATTTAAAATAATGTCTTTTATTTCATTATTTTTATTATACACTAGTATGTCTAAGACGCGTGAAAGTTTAAAAAGTATTTAATACTGACCTTTCACAATTTATTGTTTTATTAAATATTTAAATCATTAAGATAATAACACGAGCAAAAGGCACATAGTAGAATCGTGTGAGTTATTTCTACGCAAGGTAACAAATGAAATGTGATTAAAATATACTTTTCTTATTTACTAAGTTTTAAATATGTACATTGATTGAATTGTCAGAAAAAATTTAAAGAATGAGCTAGTTTTGTGCAATTAAAGGTAATTTGTGCTTAAAATTAGCATGACTGTTTTTAGGTTAATACATTTTTTGTATATATGCATGACTAGAGGTAATTCGTGTATAAGATGGTAAAAAATTGCACAATATTTTAAATGTACTTATAATTGGACTGAATTCTAATTATTCCGTAGAACAATTAACTTCCTGTAATGCCTCAATAAGAATTAACATTAATCTATATTGTGAAGTTAGTTTTTTTGCACTGATAAAAAATAATTCCAAAAAATAAAAATGGAATTTCAAATCCCTAAAAAATTGCCATCGTAAGTAGATACTAGACTGATAAATAAATTAAATAAAGTGTCTTCATCATCATCAGCTCATTATGCGTGCCCACCGAGGGGCACGTTTGCCCTGTATCCAAATGAAATCATAACTTCGAATTCAAGTTTTAAAGTGCAATTACATTATAATGGTGCCTTTATAAAGGAACCATTTTTAGGATTGTTGTATAAATTACTAGAACAAAAATAAACTATTTAAATATAACTTAAACAAATACTAACGAGGTTGTAATTAATGAGCAACAACGTTTTAAACAGAGTAGTTTGTAGTTTGATAACATCATTTTAAACTCTACAACAATATATAACAATAAAATTATTTGGGTATTTTAAATTGGACGTAGGTGTTTAGAATTCTTAACGACAATATGATTACCAAGATTTCAATGTACGTAGCACCTAGTTACGATTTACGAGATGTTATGGATTAGATTGCATTAAAAAGACACATCGTTCTAATGGAACACATACATATTGCTTTTGATAGTTATGCTAAGGTACAACATGATCACATAAACCGAGTTGCTGGTAGAAGTGGTCAACAAAAAAATTGTCTATGGTTATGAACCGCATATCAGCCCCGTGGGTTTTTAATATGAAGAAACTATGATATACCTATCTATTTATTCAGAGTAGATAAACATTCGTTTAGCACTTAGTGGTAATCGACTTTGCTTCCAATGTTTAAAGTTTCTGAGCATAAACTTATTAATTCTTGTATTTCACACTCTATTGAAATACCAAAGGCGCAGTTGCTTTTAGGAGTAATGGTAAAGAAGCCTAACATAATTCGTATGTAACATTGAATATCATTTAAAATGCTTCTTTTGTCTTGAAGTTTGTAATGCTCCATTAGGCGATTGGCGTTTTATTACTTTTTATTTGTCTTAATTACATTTAATATCGATCCGATTGTACTTGGGTATATCATTAATAGTATAATAGTTTATTCTAAACATAATTTCTACTGTGAAAGTCTAATTTCAAATATGAAGTCAAAACGAGCTGCTTTTAAAATCTTATACAGTAGACCGCGGTAATCCGGCACCCTCTACATAGTCAATTATTTATTACTGCATATTTTTCCATATCATTAATGACGTTTATTTATAGTAAAACTTTATCTTTCTATTGTGTTTAATTAACTGAATTTGATATACAAAATGAAGTATGATCAGTACTTCAGAGTACATTTTATATATAATACTAGCAAACCCAGTGAACAATGTTTCGCCACCAGATGGCTTTGTTTTATATAACATTTCGTTTGGTGATCAAAAGATGCCATCTACTTAAAATATTGGTTTGTAGTACATCTATGTATCAGAGGAGGCGCTATATGTGAAAAAAGATTTTCCCGCTTTTCTGTTGAAATTTTTCCCGAATTTTATTTGCTATAAACCTCACGGAGCCCGAGACCTTTCTAACGAATGCAAAACCGTGGAAATCGGTTCGTGCGTTCTGGAGAAACCCGACTTATTTTTATATAGTAGATAATATATCAATAATATTATTATTGGATCTCAAATTACAAGGCACTCTTTTGTAAAACAATCGAAATATACAGTACTCTATAATCTGATAAATTCCTTAGTCTAACAATAACAACTGCAAAATGTTTCTCGGACTACCGGGGGTTCCACTGTAGGTACTAATGAAGATATCTTACATCTAATGGTATTTTCTAAATAAAACCTTACTCAATAAGCTTATTATTTAACAGGTAGGTATGGCATTAATTGTCATTTGTATGTACAAGTTGTACAACTATATTTTGGCTGTAAATGGTCGTTTTTGAAAAGCATTGACAAAATGTTTATTTTTTGCCTATTATTGAATTAATTAATGAAACTGGACGGAATAATCAATACTTGAACTTTTAGTTTCACCAAGATTTAATTTAAAGATTCTCCCGCTTTAAATTTCCAATTTCGTTTTTACTTTACTAAACACCAAGATACGTCTTGGTGTTTAGTAAATATCTACATAGAATATTTTGTTGGTTATTTTTATCATACCTAGGTGCACCTACCTATTTCTCTCATGTTTAACCCATATATTCAACAGACAATGGATTTTCTATTGTGTCTGGAATCCCGGCGGATGTTATAAACCTACAATAGGTCCCTAGGTACAATGTTACAGGTAGGTATAAATACGATAGCATTAGAAATCATTATGTAAAAGAAATATCATAAATAAACATTTTGCATATGTATTTAATACATCAAAATATAGGTTGGTATTAAGATCATTTTGTACATACAATAATATGAATCATTTTACAAAAAACATGACATGTATCCTTCATAAGAATAACTTTATTGTTTGTTACTTGATGAGCTAGATCGTGGTCCCAGAGTGCAATATTATATTAAAAATAAAAATCAAACCTGTACGAAAATGCTTTTTGTCGCTATAAGCATTATCTTATCGACAGACTTTACTAGTTGAAAAATAAACCAATTTATTCTCATGTCAATCGTAGAGTTTGATATATATAATTTAACAATAAGGCACTTGATTCTATGAATTAATTCGTATAGATATTATAGTTTTATAATAAACTATTTTTAAACTGGCCATTTTTACCTACCCCTAACGGAATAGCATGCTTATTAAAATTACTCAGAACTTAATTAATTTGAGTTTTAATATAAATCTAAATGTATAAATGACAATAACTTACAAATTAATGATAATGATCACGGGGTCACACTACTATTTGTAAAGTCGACTAGCAATTTACCTAATATTTACAATAATATAATACATTGTCATTCCAGGCACTAAAATCACACGCGGTACGTGAATTCACACTTTCACCGTTCAATTGTTTTCACTTATTTCCCTCTAGACGCCTCACTTAGGTACGTGGTCCAGTAGATGATGTTGAAGAGGACGAACGATGCGGGGAACAGGATGAGTGCGATCCTGTCTAAGGCACCATGTTGGGCGCCACAGTACATAACGCCGTGGTCCACCATGGCGGAGATACCCGCCAGCACACTGGTCGGCCGGTCACCTGTCGCCATCGCCTCCAATATCGGCGAATCCTAACAAAATGAATACAACCTTTCTATAAAAAAACATAAGACAATCAACACAGATGTTTCCATGAGACGTCTAAAGCAATCTAATTACAAGACTATAATTACTGGAATGCAAACACTGACTAACTACATCACACACGCATAACATGCGCATAAGCTGTGCTCCCAATTATCCATTTACTTTTATTTATAGGTGGAACACATTTACAGTTATCTAGGTATCCTATTCTGAATAAAGCGTCTGATGCCTACAATATTGATTATAATTCATAATATAACGGGGTAAATTTACATTTGTTTACAGATTATTTTCACATCAAAACTAAAAGCAAATCAGAGTCAGAACAAAATTATATAACGAATATTCCATTTACAGTTACTAATTTAGCGTACTTTCCTAAAGGCATATTTGCTTAAATTTGCCTACCTTCCTAATAGTGTACCCTTCAACCAATCTGCTTAGCATAGGACTAGCCACACAGTGCAGTGTTCATTTCACATCGTTTTTACCTTGCTGACAGATCTTGTTCACACCCAACCTTATTTTGTCTCCAATTTCTTTTCCCGAGTGGGAAACTAAAATTTTGTCCTAATTTAATTTATTGTACACGCGTACGTGTTATACACTATGAGATTATACGTGCATTAACATACAAGTTAGTATAAAGTATGCTCAAGCATTTGGCTCGTGGGTGGGTTGTTTACCTACCTCTGAATGGTCTGATGTGAGACTGTTGTTTTAAACCTTCGTCCTCCAAGCTAAGTTGGTGGTGTAAAGACGCCACTTGTGAGTGCAGTCACTGGCGTGCTTAACCTGTGAAAATATATAAAATGCTTTATCCACAGCGTCTGTGATTTCATGCTTAGGAAAATTATTTATTCTTTTTATTAAGATGCATTATTTAAAATCATGCAAAAACCTCCATACCTATAAATGAAAAAGGCTAAAAAAATAATGCAAAAACCAAGAAAATTAAGCTTGTTAAAAATATTATCCATATATATTTGTTATTTAATTTTGTTAGGTAGCTAATTTTGTTAAGAAGGTAATTTAAAAATTAAGAAAGCAGTTACATTTATTTTCATTGTAACAAGATTCTTATTTATAACTAGTTAATATATTTTTTAATTCTATTCTTATTTTGACCTACGACGGGACGACGTAAAAATTAATTAATAATAAAAAAAATAATAAATAAATTTAGAAGGGGACTAGCTTAGGTTGTCGATTGGGATAAGACATTATCATTATTTATGAATTGTATTTTAACAAATGAAAATATTATGGAAAATATATAGGTTTTACAAACCAGTTTCAAATTTGAAAAATATAGATAAGTTTAATAAGACAACATTACCTAAAGTAAAATTTTTAGTATTACTTGTGTTGTTGTATGAATTCGTATAATTCTCTGCCGACCCGTTCAGACCCATGCGTCACATGTGCGTCACATGTCTGTAAATGGCCCCTTTTAATATCATGATTAAAAGGGGCCATTTACAGAACGATAGGAACCTCCTTGAATGCTAGGATAAAGTAGTACTGTAGGTACTGTAGGCTTAAGGAAATATTTGTATTCAATGTTAAACCTGTGAGTGGTTGATATGAAGCGGCGGCGGTGCCAGCTGTGCAGCCGAGGCGGCTCTGCGTAGGTCCTGCCGTCGTCGACTCCAGTTCTTGTCGTACCGGATACCGAATAGCACCACGAAGTACTCCAGCAGTGCGAGGAACACGAAATCGTGCACGAGATCAGCCAAACTTCGATGCACTTTAGTTCGAGTGCGTCCGGCGAATTTGTGCTGTTGGTCAGATATTTTAACTAAACTGTCATAAAACACGAATCGAATGCATGATTGAAGTTAATGGGGCGATCAGTACGTTCACCTGATGGTAAGTGATACTCCTGTCCATGACAAAACAGTATTGAGGGAAACTATATAACTGATAGATAGTATTTAAAAAAATACTATTACCCGACACCCAAAACAAGGTAGGTAGGTAATATTAATACTCCGTGCCCGAGATGAAAGAAATTAGGTCTCTTAGACCCGGTAATTATACTAGCTAGTGCCTTTAGCCTGATACACAAAAGTGCATATAACACTCCTATTTCATGGTTGATATCTACTGCGGTAGTATCTTCCTAGATGAGTCAAAATTTCCTAGACTCGGTGTCTACAATTTAGTACATAAGTAGATATGTACTTGATTCATCATAATATCTCTTTCAGTATGTCCGAAAGATCCTTTTTAAGTGAGTAGTTTTCTGTCAGTGATTTAACCCATCAGAAAATATTATTTAATTGGAAAAGTCTGATATCATATCCAATTAAGGAATTTCAAACAAGGCATTCTCAGTGTACCTTTAGCTACCTATCTGTAGTGACTGTATTATATTTTGGATTGTTTCTTTTAAATGGAATAGAATTACCATTTACGTAAGTGCCTTTTATATGTATATATAAGTATGATCAATTATATTACCTGACAGTGTCAAACATTGTGACCAATGATAGAAGTGTGGTGACCAGCAACACCATTCGGCCCGGGACAATTTCCGGGATAACGCAGAAACTGCCCAGGATATGATGACGAAGAGCGATGAAGGCAAATAGCTCTCCAGTAGATAGCTGCGAAGTTCTCGGGACAGCTTGATTTGTAGACGAGCTGCAGAATGCTCGCCTGGTCATGAAACGAATTCCATTTTTATTACCTTACGTTTTATTCGTCAGATAGAACCTTACTCTTGGAGGATCCATTCTTTATTCTAAATAAAAATAATTCTTCCTAAATTTTCTAAATACCACTAATAGAAATAGTCAATCTTACCTGATTTTGGGCAAAATTCAAGGTATATTGTATTGAATAATTATAATAACTATACGTACATTCTAACGCTAATGTATTCGCTGGGGTAGTGGCAAAAGCGTTGTATTTACGATCTTGCAAAATGAACAAGTATCGCAAACGTTGGTCTTTAGGAGGTTGACTGGTATATTCAACCAGTTGGCAGGCTACAATCTTAGATGCATCGACCCCTTACATTGGGCAACGGCCCAGTCTTTAGCGATAATTTATGAGCTTTTCTACTATGATATGCAGTGGGACTTTATAGACTGGTTATAAATTATACGTATAGCTATATATAAATGCACTTACAATAGGTACTACATCAAAATCGAGATACTTTGGTATGATATTAGTATTAAAGCTACCAAGTGGATAGGTAATATTAACTATGTACATATTTGAAAACTATAATTATTATACAAAACTATTATTACTTACCTGAAATTACGCAAACACTCAATAACTGTGAAATTTTAATATAATATGTATAATAATAACCTACCATTGAGTTTTATTAATAATACTTATAGAAAATCTTTGCTCATAACTTTTCCCACGTTTTTCTTCTATGTTAGTAAACGTAGGTACTTCGGGTAACGTAAGTATAAGCATGTACATTACCTACAACGTTAATCTGCCTATAATAAGTACAGAAACGTGTTTAATGTCTTCAGAAATTGCTAAATTGCACAGTTATTTGCGTATTCGTGCAAAACACTCATTACACTCAACTATATGAATAACGTACAAAGTCTTACAACTACATACAAACAAACACAATATCAATATATACAATAAACACGATGTTCACACTACAAGTTCTATAGGTACCTATAAAAGGTTAATATGAAAATAAGATAATTAGCTAGGCACGGATGTTAAGGTGCGTTTTCACAAAAGCAAAGTTGTGAGAAAATATAAAAAAATCTTCACTTTGATTGCTTCGATGTGCCATCGAGCCATCGCGCGCATCGGTAGTGTATTTACAAGATTTATTTTTCCTTTTATGTTTATAATTTATCTCTGCACCACTTTTGCTTTTGTGAAAACGCTCTCGTAATGGTATAGGTAACTCTACCCCAAGCCCTTAGGTGAAATTTGTTAGTTTGCTGTAAACTAGACGTGATGTTTTGGTTAGAAGAACCTCGACCAAATTTATTTGTGTATTATGGCGAGTCTTATGTTATCATTTATGGGTAAAAATTATAGGCCTTCGGATTTGGGTGGTTAGTGTAAAATTTGTTTGAATTTTAAAATGCATGTATTGGAAGTACACTACAATCATCTCTAGGTACTTTTTTTAAAGAACCTCAATTCGTTTGGCATTTAATTTTATTATTCATTTTTAATACAGAACTCTAAATCGTTACTTTTTCGAATATTTTATTCCAGTAGCATTTATGAGATTTTTTACTGTTTTCTAAAGTGTGTATGTATCAACCTATTTTATCATTTTCAGTGACCAAGATTTTATATATCGTGACTCAAAATAACAAGTTACGGTCCAATCCTGTTTGTATGATCATTCTTCATTTTATAAATGTTTTTATTTATTGCGTTCTAGTTTATATTTCTAGTAATTGAGTGTTTTTTTTTAAATTTTATGTATGTAAACAGTACATACAGGTATTAAAAACTTCATTATTCACATATCCTCTTTTTATCACAATACTCATCAGCTTAGGGTTTTGTCAATTAATTTTGTATTTTAGATTTGAAATTTCATTTAATGTGCATCAATTTTATTACCCCCAACTAATGCATCAATGAACTACCAACGTTTACCTGCAATCGTTTACGATCACCCGCGCCAAACTTAGCAGGCGGCATGCCAGCGACAACGCGTAGCGTTAGATACAGTACAGGCGCAAACTGAAGCGCAAAGCAATGAATATACATTTACCTTCACCAAAATTGCGAATATGATTACTTTTGTCCGTGACGAAGGTGACCACGTATTTTGGTAGGCGGAACTCGTTGCGCTGCTCGCTGACGAGCCCTAGGCCGAGCCACGAGGCGACGTCGCGCCACTCGAAGCGCACGTCTTGGGTTGTGTACTTATCTAAAAAAAGATACCATTAAACATCATTATGACTGGATAATAAAACAGTTTATGTGGAACATATGGGGGGTATGAAAACAATTACGTCAATTGCGGAATAGGGATGTTGACTGACATATTGAATGAGCTCCTTGTTTCGATTTGTAATTATCTAAGTTTAATTTTTCAAGTTTCATTATACTGTGACGTCACGGTGTAATTTATTTATTTGTGAGGTTATCAACTGAAGCACTTTTACTAGATACTTTTAAGTAATTTATATTAAAGCTTGACAATTTTTTATAATAATTATCCCAAAACAATATTAAAATCATATAGGCAAAAGTCGTCAAGGTTTTCTATATTTAATGACTAGTAGCGCTCAACGTTTTCGCCCGCGCATTGGGAGTTTTCAGATAATATTATCTGTAATATACAGTGACCTGCACAGAGATTATGAGTAGGGTATGCAAATTGAGTGAAACTAATCGTAAAAACCATAAATAATTTAAATTTTTGTCAAATTGTGTGCTGTTGATGGCTGTTGATGACAGCAGATCGCCTTTTGTTTCAAATATGGAAAAATGGGCGATTAAGTGGGAATCATGGAATATATTGCCGATTTTCCGTTGTCGGGACGCACAGTTTATGCTCTGTTTATTTGCATATATGGAGTGTGTGCCACTGGTAATATACATCCAAGAATATGTGAAGTTTCATAATGGTCTAAGTTCCTAATGGTTATATAGTTTTTTTTTGGCCACAGATGGTATCTCTACCGACTCTAGATTCAACAAATTCTTCACAATATTAAAATTATTTGGAAAAAGTACAAGGGTACCATACATAACCAAGAGGTTTTGTTGTGAACAACTTATGGATTTATCGAACTGATAAAAAATGCTGTCCACTAAAAAGTACTGATCGGAAACCTCCTATGTAATCATGGTCTCCTAGTACTTCTTTTAACGATATCATAGATAGTAGACGATTATTTGTATTTGAAGGTTAAACATATAATCTAAGAAACAATATTGTAGAGTTGATTAAGTTATAAAGTTTTATTAGGAGTGACGAGCAGGATTAAAAAAAAACACTTGACACCTGGGACAATGCTAGGGGTGACGAGCGGGAACGACCGTTCACGACCTATCGGGCATGTGGCGAGCGTAGGAGCGTCGAAGGCTCACAACCTAGAGCGAAAGCGTATTTCACGAACGAACATTCATTCATGAAAATAAATAAATGAGAACGTTTTATTTATTAATTAGATGTTTTTTTTATTGCAGCCACTCATAATGCAATACATTTGTATTGCAGATAATAGATCTGAAATATCCAGTGAAATTTACACAGCGCCATCTAGCCAGGCTTATCATTAGCCTGTAATGAGGGTGTGGTACATACTATAAAACTGTGAACATACTCAAATATATTATTTTCTAAATAAATTTATATTATACATAGAAACACCCTGACCAATAAAAACAAACATGCACACAAATGTTTGTGCTGCAGGGGTATTGAACCCGGAACCTTTGGTCTCTACTTTAGGTAAACTACATACGTGTGAGCAGATAAAATGCTATTCTTTCATATGACACCAAACTATAATCGGAAGGGTCATCCATCATGGCGGCTCTGACAAATAGGCAACTGAAACGAAGTCGACTGCCCCTGGCACGCTGTGCAAGGTTACCAGCGGGTATTGCTACTTTGCGGATGTGGGAGCCAAATAACAAAATTGTAAACATTCCAATAAATTTTCCTGAGTAGCAGCCCTTTGATTTTTAATTTATTATATTTTACGGCATCTGTGTTCTGTCATTGTTCTTAATATTGGTGTTAACATTTTGTGATGGTCATGGTAAATTATACGTTTTATAAAAATATAAAAGCATTTATTAAAACGCAGACCTTCATGGAACCCAATTTAATCCCAAATGAATCAAACAAGACATTGTACTATGAGACCTAAAGCATCAATATTAACGGAATGTTTGAAGCCCTTGGAATTAATTTCTCAACCATTAGACGATTTTGATGAACACCAAACTATAAACTAATGCCAATATTATTTTGATGTTCAAATTTTCCAGAATATTCTAAGAAATATTACGGTTTTCCGTATATTATAAAGCTGGTTTTCTTCGCTAGACTATGAAATTGGTTGCGACTTCAAAAACAACCAGACTGCACACAATTTAAAACTTGTGGGAATCGAACGCGTGTCATATAAAGTAAGTTATTTCCTATTGTAGCATTAAAATGATTGAAATTATGAAGATAAACGTATTATGAATGCTAATTTTCACTTTATGGTAAAAGACATTTTTATAGATTTATTGGAGTAACGACGGATTTCCTCTTCTGCGTCATCAAATGCAAACATTACCTGCATTTATATTTACTATAGATTCAAGAACTAGTTATTATGCAACTTTAGTTATAGGTGTCATACCAATTTATATGAAACATTTCCATTATGATATTGTTAACTATAATAACATAGGTATATTTTATATTATGCTATGGAAATGATATACCTTCAGGTTATTCCAGGTATTTTAAGGCCCGTATTCTAGAACGAGACTCAACGTAGATTTTTCCTTCGATTGAGTTACAAAGGGATAGCGCTATATACGATAAAAAGTGGCATCTCTTTCCAACTCTATTTAAATATAGATTTTTATTTTTAATAAATTACGGGTCATTTCTGCTCCCCTTTTTTAATCATGAATTCAATGTCTCTACCTTATTCCGATCTCTGGTTGTAACGGACCCTTAATTCTTCTGAATTTGTTAAGCCCTAAAATCCATCAGTAACCTCGTTCCCATTGTACTATTTCCTACCGCAGCAACCAAGCCGTCAAAATATTATAATCTACATGGTTCTCCATATCACTTAAATAACTAATAAATAGTAGCCTTTGGTTGATGATTAATTGTCTGCCAACTATTACGCAAATCACTGTGAGAGTGAAAACTATGAATAGCTCCTTGAATTTACATAGTAGTTAAGGAAACCATAAAACTAGCTAATTTAGGAGGACATTGTATGTCTTCATTACACAAGACACGTTTTAGATCTTGTTATTGGTACTTAATGTACTATAATAGTTTTGGGATCCATTATTTTAGAATTAGTATTTTTTATTTGGGTACAACATTTTTACTGGGTATATTTTACCGTCTTTAAAAAGATATACGAATGTGTTCCGATTGATAACAGTCTGCTTTATTTTGTAAGGGGTTTCTCAATCAATGCCCCATACTCCACTGTACTAAACGAACCAACATCGGGAACAACTGCTATCTAGCCGTAGGGGTTATCTGATTCTTGCATTCGCCAAGGCGCAGTCTCTATTTCAATTCGCGGGCCTTCTAGGTTTGACCAATTTTTATTCCCTTTCGATCACACAGCACCCTTAGCCAGTTTAAGTCCTAGTATAGGTACTCGCACTCGTAGGTATATAAAATTAGGTTTGTGTACATGTAGATTCTGGTTCAATATTTAACCACTTCTTATTTTGTAATACTGAGAATATTTTCTACCTAGATACCATTGGAAACATTTCCGTACTTAAAAGAGCTCACTATCATTCAAAAAGTTTGCAACGCATTTTTGGGACCACTGGTCTTGCAAATGTTCAGGCGCATCGTTCACAAACCATCACATGAGCCTTAAGGCTGAGAGCCATCTGCGCTCGCCAATTGCCCGGTGTAGCTGTAAAGGCCACCTGCGGCCAACAGCAGTAGTAAGTTCGAAAAAAAATCACATGACCCGTACGCTCATTTGTATATCATAAAACCAATGATAAGATATTAGAAACACTGTCTTAATACTTACAACTACTGAAATCTATCTCACAATGCTGCACATCCAGCGGGTACAGGACGAAGTCCATTTCGCATTTTATTGTTATGGTAGCACTGTGAACAGACAAAAACCATGGTCGGTAAGTTGGTTCGGTAAAAACATCAAATCCAGATCACTTTACTGTGAGCCCGATAGTATTACTAAAATAATAATATGTAGCCTACATCACTTGACATGTTATGTAGCTTAATGTAAATAAAATATTTCACAAAATTGTCTTATAGTTTTTAAATCATACTTTTGACTCGCTTCAATCCACTTATGGATGTAGGTCTCCCAAGTTTGACATTACATTCCTATTGGACGGTGGTAATCCAACCTCCAACAGCAATCTACCTATCTTGGCGTCCACCTATTAGTATGGAGAGCACCCTACGCTTTTCTATACGCGGTCGGTCTTATAAATCTTGAACTTTTTCCAGTTACCTATAGAAAGTTTGTACCAAACCTAACTTTTAGCAAATCAGATTGGAAAAGCAAACTTAAAGCTACGAATTGAAAGAAACGAATAACGTTCTACATAAATAAAAAAAAAGCTTAATACTCGATCTTTCGTCAGTTGGCAATCACTTTCAGAAACCATTGATGACGAAAATCATTGGTTGAGTACACATATTTAAGAACACACGTTTTCTTTAATCTGTGTTTGAGCCCTTCCACCATCACTAAACGTATAACTGTAGTTGTTTGAACTGTATGTCGAGGTACTTATGAAGCACCGCGACACTGATCTTCCGCGTGCATCGGTTATTTATGAAAATGTTTGCTATAATACAGTTGTGATTCCAAAAACGGTAGCAGAATTAGTTGCAGTGGCTAACTGGTTACATGTTTTTCCCTTCAAATCGGGATACAGCTATACATAATAGCTAACTTTTTTTTAAACGACCTTAAGCACGATCTACCTGAGGTAAAATAGTTCACTACGATATACAACTACAAGCACCACAAACCTAATACTAAGTGAGACTGTGCGGTTGGAGTAGAGCCTCAACGAGGCGATCTCTTGAAGCACCGACAGTATGCGCATGGTCTGCAGCTGCCAGATGTACAGGTCCGGCATCCAGATGAGCTGGCGGTACTCCCATGGAAGATCCAGGAGGGCAGTGCCGTTGGGCATGCTCAGCCTTAGGTCCACCCATGATACTTGCAGAAACACATCGAGGGTTATTTCCTGGGACAAAAATATAAAGCTCATTATATTTATATGACCTAATTGATTTCTGAATGCATGTGAGGAATGAGATGGTGCTGGAAACAGAAATATAAACGGTAAAAATATAAAAATATAGGAGATAAAAACATGAGCAATGCGTCCTATCTGTACTCACGCAGCTGAGACATGGACATTGATTGCTGGATTGGTTTTTGGGAAACAAGTCAGTCAACGGGCAATGGAGCGAGTTATGCTCGCTCTGGGTCTCTCTTAAGGGTAAAATCAGTAACGACGTTATCCGCAAGATAAGTAAAGTTAAAACCCATCGGATCAGCAAGTTGAAGTAGCGATCATGTATGTCGTAGAACCGATTGCCGTTGGAGCAAACGTGTTCTGGCGTGGAAACAACATCTTGGCAAGCGTAGCGCCTTCCGGCCCGATGGATTGACGACTTGCGAATAGTCGCTGGTGGAGGCTGGTTGAGAAAAGTAGAAGACCGAGACATTTGGCCCAAAATGGGGGAGACCTATGTCCAGCAGTGTACTGCAACAGGTTTAAGAGAAGGGAATAAAGGTTATTTGAATACTTTATCACCGACTTATTGACAAAAAATATATCAGATATTTTTTATATACTTTAAATCGCAATTAGGACGCACACATACTAAAATAAATATTACGATAGACGAATCACGTTTAACGTACATTAAAATACACTTTAAACATTAGGGAATGGCTAGTAATAAAGTGTTGTAAATTAAATGGATACCTACATACCCCTTTGTTCTCATCAACTCCAGACACCCTGTTGACGTTCACACCAATGTACACCGTGGTGTTTTTGCCTGCAATAGAACATTGCGAATTTTAACATTTCTTTCAGCATCAGCCTATAAAGTCTCACTGAAGGACATAGGCCTTGCGGCACATAGCTATGGGGAGATTACGCCCCAATCACACAAGAACAATGCAGATTGGTGGGTGTTAACGTTTACCGTTCCAAGATTTTAGCCAGGATCAACGATTTAACGTGCCCTCCGAAACATGAAAAACTGGGGAAATGGGCACAAAGTGAATTTTACTATGCGGTCTCCGCACGGGATTCGAACCCGCACTGTTTTATCCTTACGCTAAGAGTAAGTTCTACATTTCTTTCAATTCTGTCGAATTATGGTAAACTATAGCGTAGTAGTAATGAGTCTTGTGGTTTGACGAGCGGAGACATCGCCGGTACCTGTCTCTAGAATTTATGTTTGCTTCGTTATGGGACGTTGTAAGCTGGCGACTTTCCTAGTGATATAGTCAATGTGTTTTTTTTATAAAATAAATTGATATATATGAGATATTATTATGTTCAATTCAGCAAAACGGTCACCTGAAAAACAAGTTTCCTATGTAAAATATACTATAATATGCTGTATTCCTTTTATTTCCATTTAATGAATAATATTTAATTTGAATTAAGAAGTCAACTGATGGTATAGTCTTCTTATTCTTATAGCAGCAGTTAGATTGATGAAAAAACAGACTGAAAACTATTTTTCGGTTTCAGAAAGAAGCGGTCCATAAACCTCTACAGTAATAGTCTTCTTCAAACAATTGTGATAAAGATTCCAGCAGCTAAACGAATTATGTTCGCTAATGCCTAATATAACTTTTTGAACACAACTGAACAATAAACCCAATGCTCACAGTATTATACCTATCACACTTTGGCAACTCTGATCGAAGAATCACGCCTAATAGTGGTACTTAGTCGTTGAGGTCTTTTTTGGATGTATTGAGATTTATGTAAATTGGCTGAGCAGTTTGCTTTTCTCATGGCAAGTATATGCGATACGATAAGCTTGCCTATAACGGATGCAGAGTTAAGGGATATAATAATAATATCTAATAAAAAATATATTTCGTATGTAGACCCTGCGCTCATCTCCATAGAAGATGACGTACACAGTAATTTTACTAAAACTTTTCGTGAAACAGAAGTGCATAAGGCTCCTATTATACGAAACGATGTCTTGTACTAACAACAAGGTGAACAACTCAGTACCTATTAACACAACTAAGTATTGCTGAATAAATTACCTTTAACATTTAGCGATCTATTTTAATAATTGATGGTTTAGCATCGGTTTCTTCTCAGTGGAAAACTACCTCCCGAACCAGTGGTAGCTTCATTTGACATTCATAAGTGTTCTGTAAGGACCTAAACTGAATAAACACTTTTCATTATATAAATAATTAGTCAATCCGCAAATATAAGTATTACCATTTTTCGTTTAATTACAACTCCTGAGAGTGACAGTATGTAATATTTGTAAGTCTCATGGAATAAATAGTGCAAAGGTAATCTTAACCTGATGTTATGAATTGAAGTACCTAATTGTAAATAGGTAGTGCTTATGTAATCCTGATAATGAATCTAAATATTACAGCCTTCTTTACACTTATCAATTAGATTATACGAAAAATCTATGGTCAATGTAAAGGAAAAAGTACTTTAGTTTTAATCCAATAAACGGTGAATTATGCTTACATAGATTCTTTAGAATATTATGTCGCCCGTCTGTTATCTCCCTTACATATAGACTAACGTCTGCATGTTTATGATGAAAGTTTTCGAAGCTGAACAGTTAAAATATGAAGTTAAATTGCATATTAAAATTTCACTTTCTACATTGACAGGCAATTTCAGCGTTTTGACAGTAAATGTAATTTGCGTGCAATGTCTATCACCGTTTATTATTAGAAACATTTCCTTGGTTCATTGAAAATTGCAGAAGGTAATAATCTTAAATTTGGTTTCTAATGAAACGTTTAATACTAAAATTGAAATTCTCTGTTCATTAAAAGAAACCGCAAAAATAGACATCACCGCTATACATTGAAGACAATGCGCTGCTATAACTGTATGGTTGGAGTACTTTAACTTCGTTTAAAAAAAACCTTTAGAAAACAGCTTTGCCTATCGAGGGGTAGGTGCAGGTTTAGCCTTCAAAAATGTCTGGATCGGTGTGACTTATAAACTTTCTTCGACCATTAATTAATCGTGCGTGATTCGGAATGCAGCAGAAAAACGGATTTTTAATTTATCTATAGAACTTATTTTTTCTTTCGAAAATCAGTGTATGTAGCGTATGCACACACACGTAGCTGCTTGGACATTTATTTTAGACGATTGTTTAGCCGGGACTTAGATCCCGACATTGGGAGAGTTTCTATGATTTTACGTCATAAGTTACCAACAGCTTTGTTATCTTTTTTCGGTCCGCAGATCTTACCACCAGGCGACCTATCTACTAGATGGAACATATTTTAGAAAACAGTTTTTTTTAAACCGCGGTGTATAAACACTATAGGTGTATAATCTCGGTTAGCTGTCAAGATAAGCCGATGGGTTGACTAATGACTGAGCGCAGTTCCCGCTTACTCACGTCCGGCGCTAAGTGGATAGCAGTTTCGCGTATTCGCTACACGTCGAACTGAAGGGCAATCTTTGTAATTATATTAACTAGGGCATGCAACGACTATGCGGAAGAGTGCTGTTAATCCTGCTGTGGGAGTGGCAAAACAACAGGCAAAAAACATTTGAGTAACCAATCTCCCCGAAATCATCTATAATATCGATATTATCAATATTAAAGACGTGATCAATACTTAGTGTCGATAGTTTTAGCAATAGTCAGAAGCAATATTATCGATAGTCAATTTGACCATAAGCTTCGATAGTATCGAATACTGTCCTTCTATATCAATAGTTTCTATTGTTGAGGGGGCTATCGATTGTATGGGTAATATTGCTTCTGAACATTGCCATAACTATCCATACTACCTATCGATAGTCTTCGTAATATCGATACAATCGATAGGCCTATCGATAAAATTATTTTAGATCAACTATCGATAGTCTATCGATAGACTATTCATAGTGGACTATCGAGCGGTAACACTGTGGGCAACTATAACGAAGCAGCGTTCTAGCAAAAGATGTCGCTAAATAATTTATTTATTCCAGCTCAAAGTGAGTTCGGTTCACGATCGCACAAGTCAAACGACTATTGCGATTGTTCGTCTCCGGAAAGGTTACCGAGAAATACTATCTCGAGTCGAATTTCTGATATTTCTGAAATTTCAATAAGTTTTCTTATATTAATTGAGAAAAATATATTTTTTTAAATGTATGATAGGATATTTGGTTTTGTAACTTGTAGGTATATTAGTTTTGTTTTTTAATACAAATTATGGCTGAAAAAAATATTAAAATGACGTTATTTAAAACTTCGAAGTCCTAAGAAAAGCTACTTGGGTTCGGAGATAAGCAGCCAGTATTGTATCTATTGTTTAATAGGAAATAAAGTTTCTTTTTTCTTATTCAATAAAAACGTAGTTATAGCGTAAACGTAGTTAATCATCATCATCACCTTGGCGAGGCTTCCGAATCAAGACCGGATTTTAAATTCAGAGCTTGTTGGAAATACTTTCATAAAAAAATTAGAGCAATCTCGGTTCCAAAATACCATCTTAGGTGCAGATAAGAAAGAAAGGAAGAAGAAACTGAATGTACCTCCAGGTCTCTCCATCAGTGCTTCAGACGTGCTTCAGGCAAGTACTTCCGGTGTTAAAGTAACCAAAAAAATAAAACGATAACCAAAAGTAGACCACGGCACAGCTTGTCGTCATCTTCTAGCGAAAATGAGTCTACCATTACTTTGGCATCTTCTACAGAAGACCACATATTGGCGCTTGATGACTCTGAAGATGATGTTGCCATGAGCAATATTGTTCAGTTACATGGCTGGATGCAATCAGAACTTGATGACATCTCGACTGCTGAAGGAGCACAAGATGCTACGCGCTCAAAAATGGAATCGCGAGACTTCCCGACAGTTGAGGAGAATAAACCGGTTCTAGCATGCTCTGCCAATAATATAGTAACTGGAGATCATGTCTTAGTAACATGGAATTCACGGAAATATCCTGGTCAGATTTTGTCAACGAATCAAGAAGGTGCTTTTGTAAGCTGTTTAAAGCGAGGAAAATCATTTTGGCGCTGGCCCATGATTAAAGATGAGCAACTTTACAGCTGGGACCGTGTAGTTTGTAAGATCAAAGATCCTAAATTAATGAAGAAGGGCTGTTTTTTCTATCCCTGAAATGGATATCCACAATAATTTGATTAAGCTGATTGATTTTTGTTTCTCATAAGTACCTAACTTTATTACTGTTACCAAAGCTAGGTAAAAGAGTTCTACTTTATTAGTTATAATTTTTTAATGCCATCCTGTTTTGATTGTTCCTATAACGTTATTTAAGTTACCTAATTAAGACTGAATATGAAACTTATAAGACTTCATTAATAATTATAAGAAAATTGTAAGAGTTTACAATAAAAGTTGATTTTCTTTATATAAATCTTTTCATTAATACTTTAGCTTGCACTTAGCGATGGTTACATTGCCCTCCGGCGTAAATTAAGCACATTTTTTTTCTGCACAAATCCGTGGACTAATGTAACCCGCTCCATGGAACAAAATAGGCCCAAACATAAAGTTTAAAAAAAATAGAATTGTCATGAATTTCATTCCAATTAGGATATTTATATTATTTAATATACTCTCGAGTTTCTGTAAAAAAAAATACAAATCTTTAATTTCAATAGAAACCAATTTATAGCACCATGATCAAAAAATAATTAAAAAAAGAGACAAAGTAACCCGCAGTTACGTATTGAACATCATCATCATTATCAATTCGCTAACGACGCTCATTGGTATGGACTGTTACCTTCCGATCTGGAGGGCTCAGGATGTTTTCGAATTTTCGAAATTATATGTACATTTATCCTAGGTTCCTACGATGAAGTAAACATAGTTAGGAAATCTGCGCACGCCTGCGAAGAGATTCAAAGGTTGTGCGAGAAGTCTTCCAATTCGCACTGGGCCGGCGACTAAGACACCAATTACGAGTAGGTGCGTGCCCCACGGTGGGACTTGGAACGTATAAGCAGCTGATGATGATTATCATTTCGTATATAGTTATAGGTAGTAAAAGAAAAACTTATCTTTTTAAAAACTTACCAGGCGGAATGTTCCTGTTATAGTCTGCAGGTATTTTGTAGATATGCTGGTCCAGGTACAGGATCTGGCTGAAAGAAAGGTTACAATCATAAGACACTGATATATAAATAACTATTTTTCCCGCAGTTTCGCTCGCTATACATTCGGGGTCACACGGTTACAGAATATTATTTGAAGACGCTACTGTAAACGGTTTTATGTCTTTCCATTGATTTTTTTAGTTTCCTACCTTTTTGTTAGTGACATATAGTCCGCACACTAGTTTTAAGTTTTCTATCTTTTTTAAGGTACTGGAGGGCTAGACTGAGACAAAATGAAACCTATATCACTCTCTATCTTTATAACTATATCCACTTAAAAAATACGTTAGTTCGTCATTCTGTTTTGTCGTGAAAAACGGTTAAACAAATGGACACACTTTCACATTTATTATATTAGTATGGATAAGGTACTAATACATTATATCGAACGCAAAGCCGCGAGAAATAGCTTGTTCACAGACCTAACCTAATTCCGGTAATAGTTATTAAACTCTTCTATTAATTGTCGAGCACACCCTACTGTCACAATGTTTATTAACGAACGTCTAAGATTACGTTCCTTATGCGATTTGTGTAAGTGTTTATGGCGGGTTAAGATGTGAGATCAGTGAAATCACTCTTATTTTACAGTTCACTAAAATATATAATATGCACTGTAAAAACAAAGAAGTATTCGAATTATATTTAGTCGAATGGATGCTAAGTCATCCCTTGAAATAAAAGTGTTATGCACTTCATTGTTTCGGAATTAATGCACTGTAGAGACAATAGCAAACTAAGTCTGGGGTTAAAGACGTAGGGCAGTGAATTCCTTAACATATACTAGGTTATCTAGCCCTCCCTGCAACGCCCTAAGCCGAGGTTCGAGTCTCACTATGGGTCGCCTTAAAGCTTGTAGCGTAAATTTTGAAGGCTGAGAGCCATCTGCGTTGCCAATTGCCCGGTGAACCTGTAAAAGGCGATCCGCGTCCAACAGCAGTAGTCAGTTTGAAAAAAAAAGACGTCAGCAGGGCAGTGTTGATAATGCGAGTAACTATCATCAGTTATTCAGCCTTATTTAACAGCCTTCAACACTGCATCTCTCGAAGATTTATCGAGGAATGATAACAGAACATCTATTGTTTGCAGGAACAGTTATTTCTGCGAATCATTGACCATATTATAATGGCTTGTAAATTGAAGCAGGTACTTAAAATTAAAAACACGATAAGGGAAACTAATTTTAATGTTTGTCAAACCCATAAAGATTATGGGCCAGATATCTTGGTCCTCCTCTTACCTCATCCAGTCTCTACCAGCGACCTTTTGCAAGTCGTCGGTCTATCAGGCTGTCCATTCGTCCATCGTATTTGCGTATTTTATACTATGTAGTACATATGTATAATATGTAAGTAAGGTGATTTTTTTTTGGAAATTCATCTTATTATTTCGTAATTGCTCCATATTTTTTTCATGATATACATATATACTTGGTGATACATCGTTTTATTTACTTGATACATATGTATGAGTGTTCGGGGACGCCCCGCATAACCGCTTAGTGCTTATAAAGGACACATTTGTTTTAAATAGCCCGTCCATATTCATGTATGTATGAGTGACATTAAACGTAATTACGATGCTTTCTTAGTATATCGCGGTGTACATACTGCTTTGCATAGATAAAGGCTTTTTACCTGCGCTAGGAATTTCTTTCGTCTTTGACATTTTGTTTTGGAGGTCAATGCCAATAGATAAACCGCAGGGAGGTAGTTTTTCGGCAAACATCTTTTGGGCCTCAAGATTATCTTACTCACTCGTGGTTTGGTACAAGTTAACCCTCTACTACGCAATTTTCCAGCACGGTGGGTTAAGATCCGAAGTTCTTCAAATTTTATCCATATTATTTCTATCTTATTGATTTGCGCTTAAGTATAAGTAGCAATAATATTAATAAATCTTAAAGCGAGCAATGAAAAGAAGATAGTAGAATTTGGTGAGCTTGGTCTCATTATGGTAAACATTTAAGTAGTTTAATTGTTAAGTAACGTAAAATGTTTTGCAAATGAAAAGTGTTTATTTAGTTTAGGTCCTTTCAGAACACTTATGACTGTCAAATGAAGCTACTCCTTGTTCGGACGGCAGTTTTCCACTGAGAAGAATTCAGCAAGAAGCCGTTGTCGAGAGGTTTGAGTAGGTTGGAACACTTTTTGTTGTTTATCCTATATAAGTTACTTACCAACTTATTACTAGTTTCCGAGCCCTTTGTTTGTTTTGATTACAATTTAATGTATGTGGTATTACCTATAATTAAGTGTTCAGTTCGTTCTTTTACATGTATGCAATTATTTTTTAGAATTATTGTAACACTTGTTGTTGAACCTTATAAATAAAATAAAATAAAAAATAGGTGGACTAAGCCCAACGGCCGTCAAGCACATGCCAAGCATGCGCTTGGAAATAATACAATTAACGTATGAAGGTGAAGATCGTTATATTAAAGGGATTATGGTCATGATAAAGAATACGCTCGAAGACTTATCGCGGGGAGATAATAGAAAATCTATTGTTGTTGGTGATAGTTATCCCTGCGAGTCTTTTACCAGGGGGTTACCGCCATCTCTTAAACAGTATTAATATAACACGTTAGTATTTTAGTAATGTGTTTTCAGAGATGGCGGTAAGCCTCCAGGAACGCTATAAAATGGAGTCTAAGTGGTAATAAAATCACATAGGTAATGAATGCTAGCACTCCGTGGCAGGTTTGATTGTGACCCTGATTTGTATGACAGTGTTAGTTTTAAAAAAAATTGCTTATGTTATGTAAAAATTGCTTAGGACATTTCTAAAGATCACACATATTAAAAACAGACGTATAATAACATGACATGTAGAAGTGTTATTCACTATGCGGATTTATTAAAATCGTATTGAATAAAGCCTCATAATGCTGAAAAGTGAACGAATGAATCGTAACTTCAAATAAACCATGTGTTATATTATGATAATATTAATCATAAGCACTCACTTCTTTCGCATGCTATTGAAAAATGGTTTTTCAAATAGTGTTCGCATGGAGAGGTTTTGTAATGTTTTTTTTATGGTGTCATTGGTTAGAAAATACAACAAGGGTGGTGTCAAAATATCGGTAAAATTTAAAAAGTGGTACGATGTTCGTCATGTCAACTCGTAAGTAGCTCTATAATTTTGAGAACATTTTGATGAACTTTCTTATTTACGATGTAAATTGAAAGTTTGGCGTTAACGGTAATTGTAATGAGCATGTCCTTCTTACTGATGCATTAAATGCATTAATGGATGATTATGCCTATCTCTTTAACTAGCCCCTATGCATAAAATGACTGGAATTTAAAAGGTCTAAATGTATTGTTTCCGTAATTATTGCCTGCATGATGGGAGTATAATTGATCCTATAGTGTTTTTTTTTGTTTTAACATATGTACTGAAATTCTTAATTAATAAGCGTTATCCTCATAATTCATATGAACCTTGGGCTTAGGTAGAACATAAAAAAGATCTTCGTTATCTTTGACATATTTCTATTCAGTTATTACCGTTGAAGGTTGTTATGGATTTCTATACCTACTACAATCCTCTGGACGAAAATTTACGAAATAACCTCAAATAAATAAATGTACTGAACAACTATTTTCGTTAAGCAGAATTATTTATAAATGGGTATATCTAAGTATGATCCTAATTTGTAAAATGTTGCTTAAACAAAATTTTATAAAGGACTTACGGCCCGATATCACTATTGCCATACTGTGTGCAAAGATCTGTTTGGACGTAGGTAATAAGCAGGTAGATAAGTCATAGTTATAGCAAAAATTGTTACCCGGCAGTTAGATTTTAATATATTTGTTATATAATTTCGAAATCATCATTTCAATCAAAAAAAAAATGTCATAAACATAGTATGAAATATTAAACCCTTTATTTTGAGTGATTTTTGTACGAAAAAAAGTTTGCATGCATTGTTGTTAGATTTAAGCTAGCACTTCCACAGTTGTAAAAACTTAAATACTTAAACTAAGTTTATTATGGGTAGTTCGTGGCGGCATATGGTGTATAAATAATGACTTCGTTGCCAACTAAAGGAGCTGCATCAAGTTCAAATTAAATGTGTTTTAAGGGATGCAATTCTCGTCAAATTTTATCGATATCGATTCCAATAAACATTTCAGTATTTTTTTGTTAAATTAAAAATGAAATTTATTCTTTAATACTTGATCAAATATTATTGACATACTATAACAAATGTTACGGTCATTTTACTACAATTGAGATCAAAAACAGTTTTATTTGCTTAACTAATATAAATATTGTCGATTTCTTTAAAAACTTGTACAGCAACTAAATATATTGTTTATACTAAAGAAAGTCACGTATCATTTATTTTACTGAATAATTAAAGACATCATTACACATTTAACTGCCATAAATAAACGATTTTTGTGAATGTTCAAATAATCGTTATAACAAAACGAACATACCTGTAGGGAAATGTAAGAATACTCCCTAACAAATTAAACTACACTTATCGATATTCCTTGCCTCCTTCATTGCTCTTTAATATTAAAAGCTCCTTGCAATTAAGAACTTAAAAGTCGCATGTTTTGGTTTAACACGAACTCGTGTTATAAGGGAACCACTAATATTATTACTTGTACTTACATTTTATCGTTCTAGGTCATCTATATGCACTAGGAAACTAATTAGTGACCTAATTACTTATTGAACAACTTTGTACTGTGTGAAACTGTAACTAGTTGCAAATGTTAAGTTTAAACACTAGAACCTATATACATACAATAATGTATTTTTTTGCTTGTGAACTGTTAGTTTTATTTAAAGTTTTTGTAATTTATTGACATTAAATAAAACAGACTAAATTTAATTAAAAATGTCAACACGATTCAATCCCTAGAATCGATTGTATTCAGTTTGGTATTCTCGCTTTAAAGTAGGAATTTAATTTTCATAAACCGTTTTATTGTATCTTAAAGTCAATTTTTAATATAGGTTGTTGTTATTGCAGATTCGGGTCGGGTTTTCTTAATCTATTATAGAATCTCCCGATCGGGGGAAACTGGGATTTGTTTCCCAGTTACCCACGAATTCAGAATAGATGGAAACAAGGAGTACAATTCCTAGATTCTGCCGTAATATTACTGAATTTTTTGTTCCATTGATGAACCAACCAACCAACATTAATGAAATACGCTATGAATGAAAATCTATGAAAGTCATTGTTCTGAAAAGTACCAGGAGTCAATAAACATTTAACAGGTAAAAATTTCGAGAATGAAAGAGTTGCGGGGGCGGGGTAATATAATATTATAATAAGATGAAATCCAAATTAAAATTGTTAAATTATTTTATTTTTAAAGTCAAAGCTTTTGCGAAAAGTATCTGGAGAACACAAATAAGTTAGAGGTAAAAATTTTGAGGGCATTCATACTTAATCCTACTAATTAACTTGACATATGACACTATTAAATCCAACTATAAATTTGGTATACCGGTACAAATTTTATGTAAATAGTTTAAAATATAGAAGACAATTCATTCAATTTTCATGTTTTACAACCCATTTGGTGTTGCGGTTAAGAGGTCGACTGCAACACTAAGGGATCCGAGTTCGATCCCCGGGCAGTACAAACATTTGTGTGCATGCACATGTCTGTTTGTAATGGTCTGGGTGTTTTCTTTGTATAATATGTATGTATTTACAGAAAGAAAATGTATATAAGTATGTTTATCCGTTGCTTAGTACCCATAATACAGGCTTTATGATTAACTTGGGGCTAGATGGCGCTGTGTGAATGTCAGTAGATATTTATTTATATTTAATTGTCTAATAATGTAACTAATTAAAATCTTAAAATAAAACCTGACGAACGAGTGCAAAATTTTACTATTGAGTGAGACACAAATTAGAATCCTATCCTAATGCGCTAGCATTTAATAATTAACCGAAGTAGGGATTGATTTTGTGTGATACACCTGGGCATGACTGTTGCAGTGTTAAATCTATCTCATAACTGTGTCTATTCTGCCATGTGCTTATCACCTGAATGGACAGATTAGTTTTGTTACCTATACCAGGATACTTTAGGCGCTATATAACTTCCCGTAAGACTGAATTGCCTAACACTTCAACTTCTCAGGACGATATCAGACTTTGTGGTAGATACCTATCTAGTCTAGACAATTCAGTATCTAACCTAGCATACATCCTTTATCAGTTTACTTACCAAGTCTCTGCACCATCAGTCAACAGGGTTCTAAAAGTCCATCAGTCCGACTACATATTAATGTACATACGTAACTGGGCCAATACTACATCAACTAGTTGATCTTAAGTAGGGTTCCTTCACTATTTCTCCTATTTAGATCAATGATATTCTGTATATGTAAAGGTAGATACGCAACCCGTGCCTCAAAAACGAACTGCCAAAGAGAATACAGTTTGTAGGCTTTTGTTTATGAAATATACGCTCATTCGAAATATATTTATGTGTGCTGTCGCTGCATTCGGAACACTTATTTCGATTGTTTTGTGAGGATATCTATACTTTTTTACATCATTGATTTAGATGGTTTCGTACTTATGCTAAATTACTTTATTTATATTTCAATATTTTATAAATAGTACCTTTTGAAGAATCCAATGTTCAGCATGAACGTGCGGATTTAAAGCGCTTTCTACTAAGCTTTATATACACCGTACATCTGTCTGTTGGCATGTCTGTATCTAATTTTAGGCAACCTTGTAGCACTAAACAGCTTCATGATAATTTATTTATAAATAATGCTCTTAAATTGCATAACCCTGTAAGTATAAAGACACAGTAATGTAAATGCCACAAATCGGCTTATAGACCAACACGCAACATAACAATGGTTTCGGAGTAATCTCTCGTTTCCTATACATGCTGTTCACTAACACCTTAGAGCTGTCCTTACACTTTTATTGAACAGGAGACAAACGAGCTTACGGTTTACGTGATGGTAAGTAACATTGCTGCCCGTGAACATTTGCAAGACCAGAGGTCCCAGAAATGCGTTGCCGGCATTATTTGCATTCTGCATGCCAGCCTTTATAAGAGTGTAATTCGTCCAATCTATACGCATAATAATAGCTTTTTATGTAATTGATATCACACTTTGACATTTTTGCGATCCCATTTTATTCCATTCCAACTTAACGACGCCTCAAAACGAACAAGGCTGTATCGAATCAACGGAAGATAAGAACTACTTTACCAAATCTCACCAAAAATATTGGTACATCTAACTTTCGTTCAAATATATCCCTAATTTAAGATTATCACTTTATCGATACCATATTCTTACAAATAAATTTATTTACCTATTGACCGCTGCGGACAGATATATACAACAGAGAGAATTAGTTTTTTATTGTGCTTTGATTGGTAAAAAGTTTAAAACATATATTTAAAAAACAACTGTCAATATTCTAAACTGGACGTAAGGATCAGTTGATGGTCAAAGCCCCCTAATTCGCACAGAGAGAAGTCAAACCCTTCAGTGGGCATTAAGATGTTGGTTTATTAGGTATTAATACAGACAACCTTACCAAACCTGATTCCTTAGAAACTTTGAAACAAAGAAAACACAAAAAAATCTGTCCCAATACATTGTACACCAGTTTTATTGCCCAAGGATCCAATGAGAATGTACTGATCAACTAGTTTTATGAGTCAGTAAGCACGCAAAGCGATAACGGAAATATAAAGTAACCCAAAATACGAGTTGTGGCAACACTGATTGTTGTTTACGCCGCACCATATCCTGGGTAAAGTTTTATTGTTTCTACAATGGTCACACCTGCGCGACAGACGTTGAACAGACAGATTTTTATGTGTTTCTTAAATTATCGCCACTTTTATGCGAGAGCATTTGGCACGCTTGAAATATATAATATTGATGACTCTGTTATTATGTGATAGTAAAAATTTGTTCAGATTTATAAAACTGAACTTTGTGACCGTTTTTTTGATAGGCAGTTCATCTTGCTATATGGTGATCAGAGATGATAAGGCAGCTGTGTCCACATTTACTTACCCTAGTACAAGAAACTGAACATTTAAAAGGGAATGGGATCCAGCACTCTCGTATTACATATAATTTATTACTTTCAATTTAAACTTACACGAGTTGTAGTAGATACTTCAATTTTGACATAGGTAAACTACCATTGTTCCTATTATTATAATTTCAACATATTATATTCAGTTAAATTTGTCTGTTCAACGATTGAAATCATTTGTGGATCTACATGTGACGAATTTGGATAGATGCCAGTTAAACAACCGAATGCTTACGTTTAGAGATAGCTCTCAAAAACTATATTATTTGCCCTCATGATTTATAAACCATAGACAAGGGTTAAAGAACTCTTTGATATTTTGATTGTGTTATAAATAATATCTTTATGTTGGTATTTAAATTTAAAAAACATTTTGTCATAATTTTGTTAAATTCACAATAATGTGTTAAACAATGTCAAGACAACGTAAATCATCTGATGTTTTTTATTGTATAATTTTATAAAGTTTATGTATCATTTTAGTTATGATGGCTTTACTAAGACATATATGATATGAATAACGTCGGTTTTTTATTTTTAATCTTATGATTCTTAATGCGTCATCAAACACAAACCGGCAACTTAACGATGGTAATTAACGTATTTTTGCAAACGAAAAATACGCTTGTAAATTACGTGAATTGGTAGCGTATAGAGCAATTTCCGAGTACAATAGTAATTACCAATGATATCTCAAAAATACCGAAGCATTCAAACCTTTGCTTTCAAGTGACATATGCAAATCATAATATATTTTTTCCGTGGAGTTTTTGTATTGTCTTCTCATAAGAACATAAAGGCTATATTATTTTGTAATAAATGTTGGGTATTAAAGTGGGCTGGTTATGTAATGAACTATTGTAAGATGTCTTTAAGTGTAGTCACGTCCGGTTGGTTTGTTACCGCACTTGCGAATGTAACTGGAGAAAATAATACGTTTTTGTATTGGTGTGATAACTTAAATGGTATTGTTTTAATAAATTCAAGGTACATAGCTCCCATCATCTGCTACAATGTCTACATCATTACAATAATGGGCACTATATTTTGTGATTCGAATTTATTTGTTGCGTATTTGGCCTTAGTGTATTGAAACAAAAATGTTAACCACATGAACGTCCCGGCCGATTTAACAGTTATGATAGGAATGAAGATTTTTTTAAAGTGTACTCTTATCCTTTGTTATTGGCATAGGTATTTTTGGGGTTAATTATTTGCATTGGATTTGCTAAGTACAGAATTAGACTTACGCCAGCGTTTGATTGAATAACAAATAAATAAAACCTTTTACAATGTACGATCCTTACATGAAACTATTTTATATTCATTTAATTTTAGAAAAACAATAATTTTCTTGACATCGTGTTAAGAGATGTATCACGAACTCTATAACTCGAAAGTTAAATCTACTACGTGAAGAAAGTTAATCATTAATCAATCAAACAACCGAAAACGTCCCACTCCAGGGCATATGATATTACACTCAGCACGAAAATACGTAGAGTGGGTCTTAACTCATCACGCGCGCCAAGTGTAGATTGGTGAATCTACACTGGTACACCTTATCGTACATAGTGGCCGTGCCCAACGAACTAAGTACCTTCCGAAGCAAGGGTAACTCGAGATTTTTTGACTCGAGGTTTTCGGTCACCCATCTGATAATAAACCGTTTCAAAGTTGCTTGACTTGCACGATGGTCAACCAGATGCGATAGCCATTTCATCGAACCGTACACGTCAAAAACAATAGTTAATAAGTAATACCCATTTGTCAAAAGCTGGATTGTTTTCATGATCCGCTGCACAAATTCTACAAGGTAACATATACTTCTTTCGTCTCAGCTTAGCTAGTAAAATTACCTGGTATAAGAGATCTAACATCTGTTACTTGTATCTCGGGTGTCGGACGCAGTGTGGCATTGGTAGAGAAAAATAACACACATCAAAGCCGCTCTGTTATGGTCAGGCGTGTCACTTACTACCAGGTGAGCATCCTGACCGTCCTATACATTTAAAAAAGATTATAAGGTAACAAATTCAAGTGACGATCATCCGAGTACGTCACAGTGCGTCAAGAGTACGCAGTGCGTGTCTATTATGCAACCATGTCAGACGCAGTTGCATCGGGGTATTCGGAACAGTTATTTCAGTTGTCACTGTTACAACTACTTGGTATATTTGGGGTATCAGTGACGCAAATAGATGTGATAAACGGGTTTAATTTTGGCCGGCGCATTTGTATCTATTGTTGTCTATAGGTCGTTACTAGCTTGTTTACTACGAGTTAATGGGATTACAGGTAGCCTCGGGAAGTTTTTAATGATTTGAAGCGTAAGCTAGTGCGGTAATGACCCGTTTAAAGATCTTCCACTTCAACGGTTTCTGCGATCTATTATTGTTGTGCCGGAAGAATTTCCGGGGAATTCAATGTTCTAAATATAAATGAAACGTTTGCTATTTGCCGCAGTTTGTTGAACAGTTTTAAGCTCACGGTGAAGGGATATAAATAATTATGTCAAAATGCTTGTTACATTGTACAATGAACGATTCAGGCGCATTGCCATTGCGTTTTATTGTGAAACAAAGCGAGTGTTAAAATTCGGCACACAGTTTTAAATTTATATTAGGATATAAATATTTTCAGACATTTACATAGCACCAGTTGTACCAGTGTTAGCAAGGAGTTCGTATAATGAGTACTAAATAATGAATTAACATATTTATATATTAAAGGTATTTACTTTTTGTAAATATTCAAATCGAACAGCCAATGAATTTAAGGCAAAAATGGACATGCTCGCTTTAACTTAGATTACATCTCTTTTAATAGGATAGCATGTGTTCAAGAGTCATCCCATTATATTAGAAATAAAATGATATTTAACAAACAAAGTAGGTATTAGCTTGTAATATGGGTTCTTAAATTTATGTTCATGGATTAAGCGATAATCTGAACTTAATGTTTAGACCAGTAGAGTACGGGAGCAGTTCACGAAATGCAGATAATATTTTTTAGGAAGGTCAAAACACGTCTGGTTATGTCCCCGACCATAAACTGATCTTATTTGTACCGACAATCGAAGGCTCCCCGTTTGGCACAGCTTTTGCCTCCTTGATTACGAGATTTAAATTAAAACCATGATAACTGAACGGAAATCCAACTATTTTGGATAATGTCCAAATGAAATTAGTAAAACGTCATATGAACTCTGTAATGATTCATACTACTTCATTATAAACTCTTAATGAAGTAATATGAATCATGAAATGACATCTTATATCTTGAATACATAAATAAAGGTTTTTGAAATGTGTGGGTAAATCTTTTTTGTATTTGTTCAACATGAGATTATTATGAATAAAAAATCTCAAATATATTTTGTTATTTCCGGTATCCGAGGTAAGTAGAACTATAATTCCAAATTTATTGGACTGGATTTTTTAAAATCTTAGTCTTGATTAGTGGTGAAATTACAAAAAAAAGCTTTTCTGAATCTATCTACGAGTATATAGTGATAGAGTTTCGGACTGCCAGGCTGGCTGATAGTAGCTTTTTTCCTAAATACTAAGAGTTGGTTGGGTCTTCAGACAAGTAACTACCCCTACTTTCCTTTTTGTTAATTTATTTCTGCGTTAATTTTATTTTATTAAGGTAACTGTTTGGTAAATCTGATTCGAATCAGTTAAGCATTAATGTTTGAGACACGCTTTTTTGTTTTCGAATTCTTTATGTTCGTTATAGGTTTTTTTTTTTTTTTTTCGAACTGACTACTGCTGTTGGCCGCAGATGGCCTTTACAGCTTCACCGGGCAAGTGGCGAGCGCAGATGGCTCTCAGCCTTAAAATTTACACAACAGCCTAAGGGCGTCCCGAACGGGACTCGAACCTCGGCTTAGGGCGTTGCGGGGCTTGGTAGCCTAACATATTTGGGGAGAAAAGCGGCCCGGCACATGCCGGTTACGCGAATAGGGACTGTGCGAACCTACAGGGACACGGGGGCGGAATCTCGGTTGTCGATTTGTGGAGTGTAATCTTATTGTTTTAGTATTTCGGCCGCCGATGCGGCGGCGACCGTGGTAGGATGTCCGGATCGTCAGCACGTCCCGTGGACGCCGACGTTTACGCGCGCGAGTTAAATGTTATTATTATTAGCTGCTGTTGTAGAATAATCAGCAGAGGAGACAATGAGCGGGTTTGAATGCGCTATTGCCGAGTCGAAGAAGCGTTTGACGCCAACTTAGGTCTGCGAAAATCGTAGGCAGCCCTAAGTCTAAATGAAGGTTCAAGTTGCGTAGAACCACGCGGCGCTCCCGTGGCCCTACGCATGAACTTGTTCTGAATGACTTGTAGCCTATGGACGTGTTTGGACGCAGCGTGTGCGAAAACCACACCGGCATACGTCATTAGGCCTGATGCACGCAGTGTAGATTCTCACCTTATCACTAAGGATAATTTACTACGCGTGTTTAGTAGGCAATGGAGGCGCCGAGTGCGAATGCAGCCCGGTTGCGCACTGTTCTGATGTGCGGCCCAAAGGTTAGACCACTATCGAGAGTGACGCCTAGGTATCGGGTGTTCTTTTCCCACGGTATAGAACGCCCGAATAGCTCGTTATAGGTTTGTTGTTCTTATACTCGTATATAGGAAAATAAGCGTAGGCCGTCTCCAAGCCAGGGCCCCGATGCTGCTAATTTTTAAATGCGCTAATAGGATAGTAATTGTATCTCAATAGTAAAAGTTTGCACTCATTCATTCTGTTTCATGGTAAGACTTTAACTGGTAACAAACACCGTTAGACAATTAATTATACTTTACAAACAATTAACATTCAAGTTGTACTGCAATGATATTCTGTATATATAAAGGTAGATGCGCCACCCATGCCTCAAAACGAACAACCAAAGAGAATACAGTTGTAGGCACTTTGTTTAATTAAATGTACGCTCATTCGATATATGTGTATGTGTGCTGTCGCTGCATTTGGAATATATATTTCAGTTGTTTTGTAAACATATCACGAATGTATACTTTTTACATCATTGTTGTACTGGAATACCAATTTTACAGTTGGATTGAAAAGTGTCATAAATTTCATAATGGTGTTGTAAATAATGTCAAGAAAATAAGTAGAATCCGATTGATGTTGACTTTAAAAGATTGCTCCACGTGTTCCTTATTCGAAGGTTTTTTTCAGCAAGTAATGTATAAGACTGGCTGTAGTGATTATGATGACAGTTATTAAAATAAATTTTATACCAGAACATTAACAATGAAGTTGAAAATTTTAGGGGTCTGATGTTCCGATAAGGTTTTATTAAACGCTAAGGGAAGCGGCGAGGATGTGTGACTGAAGTCTAGTTTTGAGTTACAGCCGAAAACGTGGCATTATCCCTTCAATCCGGAATATTCCTATAACCTTTATGGCGGGAAATATATATCGTATATAGTGTCTGTAGACATTGTATCTTTTGCTATGCGGGTCTTTCACCTCATAGAATGGGTTTTTCCTGTCGATAACATTGATATTTCTGAATGTTTATCAATATTGAACATCGATGGCTCATTGATATGGACTGTTGCCTTCTGATTTGGAGGACGCAGGTTCAAATCCCGACACGTACCAATGTCTTCTCAAATTATATGTATGTTTATCCGACGCTCTTACGATGAAGGAAAACATCGTGAATTAGCTGCGTAAGCCTACGAAGAAATTCAAAGGTTGTGCGTGAAGTCGGCCAATCAGCACTAGGCCCGCGTGAACGACTATGGCCTACTCACTCTATACGAGCAGGGTCGTGCCCCTCGGTGGCGGACGTATAATGAGCTGATGTGTTGATGATGATGATTATAAATATGAATATCTTTTGTCAGCTAGAGAGAATGCCTAAAATATTTTTATTCGCTATACGCACGAATAAAATTAGTATTTTCTGTTTTCTTCACTTGTGCTGTCACGAAAAACAATAGAAAACCTATTGCTTTATATAGTTTTTGCCTGTCAATCAATTGAGCGGGTGTCAATAACTCGAACCCCGATTTTTTTATATAATCACCATGTCAGAACGAAAGTTACATCAACTTCGAGTTCTAATGATTACCACCTGATAATAATTGTTCTCAGCTGATTATTTGACTGTAAAATTCATGATTGTGCGTGCATAATGCACTGTGACGGTGTTTATGTCAACAACAGAGACGCGTGCCAAGACCGCCGAGACACCGCGCAGCGCCTGCCAGATTAGCACCAGCTTCTGCACCACGCATTTATAAATATCTCCTTACACGCCCTCAATAGTACTATATTCACTAATTTACAATTGCCTTATTAAACATCATAACCCATTGTGACCCATTTGCGCGATAGCCTCGCACGAAACCCTACCGATTTCAAGTTCATTGAGTTCAGCGGAGTTGGTTAACTTTTGACTATTCCATATTTGGTATAGATATTAATCATTTATTTAAAACGCTCTTTTATTTTTGAATATATTAATTTTCATTCATTATTTTACTGTGTGCGAATTGTGAACCGGGTTCAATGTCAATGACGTAGACAAAATAATTATTGTAGTAAAGTTTCGCGTGCCCACCCAAATTATTTTCGTAGCTCGTCCCAGTGCTAATGTTAATTTGTACAAACCTCGCGCATTCGAGCAGCTCCTTATGCGGGGTGGGGGCGAACGGGGCCCCACCGCCGTACGCGACGAGGGCCAGCATCTGAAGCAGCAGAGTCCACATAGCTACGGTCGCGCGGGCCAGCCCCAGTCGCCTCTCGCGCATACCGTCACAACACACACACGGCTCATCGTCAGTAGCACATCACTTCACTCGGGGTGTCCGCGAGAGGCCCAGGTCCGAGGTGGTGCGAGCTCGGCGCGATACTGAGGCGGCCGCTCGGTCACGGGCGCCGCGCAACCTTCGCCGATCTCACCCTGTGACGTCACCACACGAGAGAAACTGCGGCGTGTGCGACGCTCCGTACTGACATATGCGACGCTTTACACAACGATTAACATTAACAAATGAATAATATTTAAGTACCATTTAAGGTAATTTTAATTTTGACGACCCATTGGGTGTAATGGTTGAGACGTCGGCTATTACACCAAGGGTTCCGGGTTCGATCTCCAGATAGTACAAACATTTGTGTGTATGAACATGTCTGTTTGTGTTGGTCTGGGTGTTTTCTATGTATTATATGTATATATTTAAAAAAAAGTATATATGTATGTTTATCCTTCGTTTAGTATCCATATCACAGGCTAATGCTTAGATTGGGGCTAGATGGCGCTGTGTAAATGCCAGTGAATATTATTTATTTAATAATCGGACACTTATAGTTTTACTTGTGGTAGACTCGGTACTAACTCGTCTAGGTACCACCGCAGTGTCAGATTCTTCTTCTTATTTGTCGCTACACTCTTGGCAGAGTGGTCGTGGTATGACGACCAGTAGGCGTGGTGGCAAGCCTAACTATTCGTAGCCATTCTTCTCGTACTGAAGCATTCCTCGTAGATCGTGAAGTGGGCCATTGATTAAAAAGAAGTGTTTTGCACTTCTATGTATCTAGTAAAATTACTGGGTATAAGAGGCCTAGCCCCTGACGTCCCCCGGTAACGGGCACAGGTCAGTGTTGATAAATATAATTGCTTTTTACTGTTATTGATTTCATTCAACACTGCATATTCTGTCATGGCCAAGTGTGTCATCTACCACCAGGTAAGCAAACTGACCGTCCCGTGCATTGATAAATAAATAAATATCCACTGACATTCACACAGCGCCATCTCGCTTCAAGTTTAGCGTAAAGCCTGTATTATGGGTACTAAACAACGGATAAACATACTTACATTATTTTTTTTTGTTAATACATACATATTATACATAGAAACACCCAGACCATTACAAACAGACATGTTCATGCATACAAATGTTTGTACTGCCCGGGGATCGAACCCGGAACCCTTGGTGTTGCAGTCCATGTCTCCACCGCTACACCAAATGGGTCGCAAAAGTAGTCAAAACTTAATGACATAAAAAACTTTTTTTTTATTAAAGCCTCGCGAGAAAAACAGCGTGTGCGACGTTTTACACCACGAAATGCAAACGACTAACATCTATACGAATGAATAATTTAACTGTCTATTTGTTATATTAATTTTACCACGCTTTACTTAAGCATATAGATGTTTATATACCAAAATAGCAATGGTGTGGACTGTTGCCCTCCTGCTGGGAGAGCTGAGTTTAAAATCCCGCCACGTACCAATGTGTTTGTAAAGGAAAACATCGTGAGGAAACCTGCGCACGCCCGTAATTTCAAAACTTCGAAAACATATTGACTCGTGGCAGGATATGAACCTGCGCCCTCCAGATTGGAGGGCAACACACCAACCGACGCAGGGAGATATAATAACAATATCTACATATAACAATTATATTTACACTAGTTCTCATACTTTATCCCGACTTTCCCCAGTTTCCCCTTAGGCACATCAGTGGAGCCTAACGTATCCGTTATAATTCCCGTCGCCACCGTCACATATAGCTATTGAAATATATAAAAAAGTCATTCCTATTACACAAAGAGAACAGATAATACATTTTCACACACAATTCTTCGAGTAATAACTGTTGTTGAATTGTTAAAAATGAATCCCAGTGCGGGTGTGCGGCGTGTCGCGCTCGCGTGACGCCCTGCCGTGCCCAATAGTTAGACGTTTTGACTTTCGCAAATTTACCCGCTGGCAAAAATAACAAGGGCATTTAAACTTCTAACGGGCTGGCAAATGTAATATCTTTGAGTAACAAGAACTAAGTTGAAATGTTAGGAGTTTTATTGAAAAGACAGGATCCACCACGCGTTATTGTGAATTTTAACTTTAACGTAGACGAACAAATTGTTTACTTTTATACGATAGTATTAAAGTAAGCATTTACTTAATAAAATGCTTTTTGAATTATATCTGTTTTCATAAGATATTTATGAATCATCATATGATTGTGCATCAGTGTATCGGATAGTGCATCGGTGGTGGCCACATGGACATCGCTAAATGTATTCATTTTAAGTTCTAATTGTAATAATGAAGAGTAAGACTTAAATAATGTAAGAGTTATTGCTACTATTGTTATATAAATATAAAACAGAGAGAGAGAGAGAGAGAGAGTATTTATGATGTTATTTATTCCCTTTATTTTATATTATTCACGCCCCTACTTTACCTAATGTAAATATTTAGTTATTTTAATTCTGACTGTTATCCCATTCCCCCTTTAACCAATTCTTTTGCCCCATGCGCGGAGCACTAACATAATATTATAATAATTAAATTACAAAATAATCTGAAACTAAAAAGAGTACGGACCATGAGTCTGTAGATGTAATTTTATTAATAAAAAAAAAATCATCATGTGATATATGATATGATGATTCCTATATAGGAATGGTGAATTTGCGACTGGTGAATAACAGTCAAATTAAATCATATTAAAAAACAATGACTTATCAGCATGTTGATTTATTGATTGCCTCCTTTAGGAGGGGGTTGCGTGCACGATCGCAGATTTATTTAATTTGTTACGAAGTTTGTTGGCTCTAAACATTCGAGAGTCTTGATTTGGAGGAGGCATGGCGTGCCATGATGTTGTTTCGAAGGCAGAACATTAATGCTTATTCAATGCCGCAGAAACAATGTTTTGTATGTATTTTTAGAATGACGTACTCCGCGAATGCAGGCTTCGCTAGTGCGAGGTGATCAACCTAGACTATGTTTTGCACATTGAGTTATCGATTGTTTAGGATTTCTATTTTATTGCGTGAGGTTAGAGGAGCAATGGCGATGTTTGCAGTTTCTGTTCAATCACTGCACATGCCAGGTGATTAGAATTAATAATAACATATAATCACGCAAGAGCAAAATAAATGTTGTTAATGAATATCCAACTAATGCTTAAGTATGGTGTTAAACCTATTCTTATTTGTCTTTTAGGGATAATGTTTCTATCCACAAATATAGTGTGACTCCAAAACCCTATCGATCAACCCCTTTCATATGTTTTTCGATGCTTTCTAATAGTTTCGTTGGACCCACCTTTGTTTTTTTTTAGTCGGCATTATAATAAATATTTATTTCACGGCGAAAACAATGAAAAAACCGAAATATTATATAAATATATGTTTTTTTCGTAAAAACATACGTTCAAATTAAACATAGAATTAGCCAAGCACTAGAACCAGTTAAGTATACATGCACAAATAATACTTTATATTTGCACTACATGGGGACCGAACTCGGAACCGGGTTGTCAAAAATTTGTCCTTTTTTGTCAAAACGTGTTTAGAACCATTTAAATTGGTGTAGTTTTCAACGCCTAATAAAACACTATACATCGTGTCTACAAGAAGGAAAACAATATACGTTCACGTAACATTAGCGAGTGAGTGCACTTAGGCGGTTTCGCCAGTGTCACACCACGCGCACACACTCGTGCTCGCACATGTTCCAAGCCTGTTTACACATTATATATTTACGACTCTATAAGGAAACATGTTTTTTAGGTTACAAAGTGTATAGATAGTCAGGATGCTCACTTGATGGTAAGTGATACGCCTGACCATGACCAAGAAAAACATCACTATGTGATAGAGAGGATAAACGCGGAGGACCAAATGTTTCATTAATCGTGGTTTTCCCGGTTGACATAGCCACTGCAGTCTGCAGACCATTTTTTTTGTGTAAAATTTCAAGTATATAGATAGTTCATAGATATCACTAGTTTTTAATATGTAGCATGGTCATATTATAAAATCTCGTACAAAATTGTACGAGGTTGAAAGTGTCCTCGTACCTCGTACAGAAGACTGCAAATCTCGTATTTGTACGAGGAACCTCGTACGTTTGGCAACCCTGGGTGGTACCTACCTAGACGACTCAGTATCGAGTCTACCACCTAGTTATAATGATTCCGTGCTTCGGAGGGCACGTTAAGCCGTCGGACCCGGCTACAACCTTAGGATGGTAGTCTTTAACACCCATCAATCCGCAAAAGCATTGGGCCCGCGTGGTGGGTTACGGCCCAATCTAACTATGCTCTGTGCGTTTATCTTATGGTAACTGCTCTCTCAAACTCGTCTGCCAAACATTGGGATTATGGCAAAGTTCGTCAATCGCGGTGTACGCCCAGTAGCCAGCTGTGGACTACTGGTCTCTTAAGGTTAAGTAAATGAAAATGTATTCTCCACAGAATGTTTAGTTAACAGGCATGTAACTTCGGGGTACAGGCGTTCTCTCACAGTATGACTATGGGGAGATATTTTTTTTCAGGCGTCCAATCCGGATTCGTCCATCTTAAAATGGCAGCATTACAAAATATGTAGGTACTCTAGATTATAATGCGAAATTTTTCACTTGCACTATTATCAACCGAACCCACAAGCTACTAACTACGCTAACAAATTGCGTAGCTTTGGAATAATTTTAAAGTGGTCTAAATCCTTGCTATGGCCAATAGACATTTATTTCAATTACGTGTTTAGGTGCATACGTGGCCCATTGGTGTGGACTGTTGCCTTCCGATCTGGAGGGTACAGGTTAAAATCCTGCCACGTACCAATGTCTTGTCGAATGAGCAATTATATGTACCTTTTTCCGACGCTTTTACGATGAAGGGAAGACTTTACATTGTGAGAAAACTGCGGCACGCCTGCGAACAGACTCAATGTTTATGCGTGAAGCCCGCCGGATCAGCAAGTTGAAGTGGCAGTGGGTTGGTCACGTATGTCGCAGAACCGATGGTCGTTAGAGCAGACGAGTTCTGGAGTGGAGACCACGTCTTGGCAAGTGTAGCGTAGGACGCCCTCCGGCCCGATGGACCGACGACTTGCGAAAGGTCGCTGGTGGAAGCTGGATGAGAAAAGCGGAGGACCTGGATGTCTGGCGCAAAATGGGGAGACCTATGTCCAGCAGTGGACTGCAATAGGTTGAAGAGAGAGAGAGAGAGAGAGAGAGCGTGAAGTCGGCCAATCTACACTGGATCCGCGTAACTAAGGCCTACAGGTACACTCTTTTAGGGAAGGCTAGTGCTCCTCGCTGGGGGCGTGTAATGAGTTGATGATGATGATGATAGAAATGCTGGAAGTCGTTGTTGCTTAACAGTTTACAATACGGACCTATGAAATAAAAACTATATTTTGTAAGAAATCACATCATGGAATAAAAAAATGAACATTAATAAGACAGATCTTTTTGTTTTTATTTTGTAGGTAAAGTAACTTCTATACTTTTACTTTAACAATGTTGTCGACGTATTGTGGCTTGTTGTAGTAACATGTTTATAAAAATCACGTGATCCGGGGTTGTCTGTAACGAGACTAGTTCAATTTTGTTTGGCCGAGCCCTTTCGAGCGTGGCCGTTCACCCTGTTAAATCTAGTCTAACCATTCTTGAATCAGATAACCTACGAGTAATAATAATAAATAAATATCTACTGACATTCACACAGCGCCATCTAGCCCCAAGTTAAGCGTGAAGCCTGTATTATGGGTACTAAACAACGGATAAACATACATATATACATTTTTTTTGTAAATACATACATATTATACATAGAAAACACCAGACCATTACAAACAGACATGTTCATGCACAAATGTTTGTATTGCCCGGGAATCGAACCCGGACCCTTGGTGTTGCGGCTGACCTCTAACCGCAACACAAAATAGGTCGTC